>VXCM01001486.1:0-238264 GCA_014773175.1 Lucifuga dentata | reverse complement strand
ATCTCCCTGTACTCCTGACTACTCTCTTCAGTCCTCTCAGTGTCCCACTTCTTCTTAGCTAAGCTCAAAATGCATCATTACAACGCATTTATTAAAGCCCCTCTGAAGCGTGGCAGCATAGACAGCAGGTTGCAGACATTGCCTTGCTGCCAGGGTGAAATGTTAGAAAGACATGGAGGTGATGTGAACATGATCATGATGTAATCTGATTGGATTGAACCTCCACATCAAACAATGAATGATGTGGGGCAAAGAAGCAGCTTACAGGGGAGAAGAAGATGCAGAGAGGTTGAGCAGAGGGAAAAGGGAGGATAGAGGGGAAGAAGTGTTAAGGGGAAAGTAAGGTCAGGGAGGTGAAGACAGGCTTCAGGCAAAGAGGTATGATGAAAAGAATGATGGGAACCAAATGAATGGACAGGTGGGGAGGGGGAGGGACAGAATTGAAGTGGGGTGAAGTGGCAGTGGAGAGGAAGGAACAGGAAACTGGNCGGGGGGGTGAAAGTTGGACGGGATGGGAGATAGTAAATCCAAAAACTACTTACCTTGATCCTGTGCCTTAGCGGGGGAGAGGGAAACTAGAGCCAATAACACCAGTAGACCCCACAAACACCACCTGATCTGACCTGCAGACAACATCCTCATGTCCAGCACCCTAGACCTGCACAAAGAGGGGGAAGATAATGCTGAGAAAAAGAAGAAAGAATGTGAAGGGCAGTATGGCGAATGAAGGAGGAGGCAAGACGGGGAGACGCAAAAAGAAAAGGGGGAGTTCAGTGTCAGAAATGCCACACATACTGAATGCCATTCAGCTGCAATAAGGCTCTGAGTCTAGACCCACCTTGCCCACATGTCCCCAAGCCCCTGATCTGGAATCAGTTAGTCGTGTCTAATATCTGTTTAGATACAATTACAGAGCAGAAGTGGAAAAGTCTAGACTGACCGCAGAGCAGTGGCGGAGCCTCCCGCCTACACAGCACAGGCAGAAGGCAAAACAGTGGAGGACTTTGTTAGAGGAATGGACAGAAGAAGAAAAGAAGAAAAGAGAAGAGAAGAGAAGAGAAGAGAAGAGAAGAGAAGAGAAGAGAAGAGAAGAGAAGAGAAGTAGATGGTGAGTTAGATGAGAAATAAAAAGGGATGACACAAAAAGGATGAAAGAGAGTGACAGGCAGAGAAAGAGAGAGAGAGAGAGAGAGAGAGAGAGAGAGAGAGAGAGAGAGAGATTTGATTGGTAATCCATGAGGGAACATTAACTACAAGAGCAAACACAACAGCTCCTCTCCTCCTTCTCTTCCCTCACCCCTTCACTTTGTTCTTTGTACGTCTTTATCTACCCTCAATCCTTTTCTCATCTGTACTTATCTCCTCCTTCTCCACCTTCCTTCTCTCTCTCTCTCTCTTCCACCTCTTCTCTAGTCTTCGAGTCATTATTATACACAGGATGGACAGATGCATTCAGTGGTTTTTCTCCTGGGGGATACACACTAACAGTCGTATGAATAAAAGAACACTTACAACAAAGTTGTTTTGACATTGAATTGTTTTCTTATATACAAGTAACCCCCAGTGGTCTTAAAAAAATGACCAGCTCCTTCATTCAGACAGTGTCAAAAGGCCAAAATGAATATTCATAAGCATAAAATACTGCAGGAAATAGGATTGATTTTTTCAGAGAAGCACCTCAGGACATGAACAGGGAAATGAGAGAGATTAAACATCTCTCTCTCTCTCTCTCTCTCTCTCTCTCTCACTCTCACACACAAACACACACACGCACCCACACACACAAACACATGCACACATACACGTACACACGCACTACATAAGTTCTAATATTTTATTAAAACAGTTTCTCTTTGCATGTTTTTCTATGTTATTGTTATCATGAAACATAATGCACATTGCAGCCAAATACTCTCAATCACATTTATGCTAAAGAAAGCTCTTAGCTCCAGTTTGCAAATGACAATTTTACAGATGATTAATTGGTTAAGGGAAACTGAGTTTGATTGGCAAATTAATTTTCGCTACTCACACACACACACACACACACACACACACACACACACACACACACACACACACAAACAACTGAATGTAAATTAGTAGAACAAGTTCCAGCATGCTTTCTTACCTAATAGAATAAAAAAGCAAATCAACAAATTAATGTAGTAGTATTTATAGTACTATAAATATTAAAATAAAATAAAATAAAATAAATATAAAGTGTAGTATTTATAGTAGTTTTTATAAAAACTATGAACACTTTGATGCCAGACAGTGGAAAGACTGCCCTTTAATTCAGTGGTGATCTGTCTTGAGTGCTAATTTGAAAGTGTTCGATAAAGCCTGTGTAAATCGTGCTGACTGGTATTTAATCAAGTTTCCCAGGCAGACTGGAGTCAAACTGTCAGATCAATTCTAATTAACTCATTGCATTCAAACACACCTGAGACTGACTCACACACACAATGAATGAAATCGCCTTTCATACCTCTCCAGTCATCAATTCAAAGCGTCCTTTTATTCCCACAGGAAATCCTCTATATATCAAAGACTGCTGGTGACTCCCAAGTCCTCCTCTTTCTTTCTCTCTCTTTTTTTTTCTTTCCTTCTTCCACTCCTTCTCTCCGGATACAGATCGGTCAGTCCGGAGTGGGTGTTTTTCTCTTCGTTATTCAGCCATCCCTCCCTCCAGCTATTCCTCCCTATCCCAACCCTTTTCTTCTCCTCTACTCCTCATCTGAGAGAGAGAGAGAGAGAGAGAGAGAGAGAGAGAGAGAGNTTTTTTTTTTTTTTTAAACGACCCTTTGACGCTGCGCAAAAGCTCTGATCCCGATGGCAACCTGCAGCTTTCGCTCTCTCTCTTGGAGCCCCTCATGTGCGTCTCCACGTCCACGACAGGACTTGTCTGGTGGACATATCCGGAATCCACGGCTTTAAGGGAGGCACGTGGCCGTCGGTGAAACTCGTCTTCTGTGATTTACTTGTGAGAAGTGTGACTGAAAATGGCTCTGTGCGCTCGGAGCAGGTGCCTCGCCCGCCTTGCTGCACTGCCCTGATGATAAAGACACAAACACGCAGGTTTTACACAGCACCACCTGATTTTACAACAGAAACATTCTGATTAGCTGTGAAGCCACATAAAATGCACTTTGAATTCGGACCAGTGCCATTTATTTAAGACAACTGAAAAACTACCAATGGCGCCCCAAAGTGGTAGTAGTAGGACTTCAATGATAATATGTCACATGGTTTTGACAAAAGTCATTGTTATGCGTGCTCACAGGAAATACGGGCAGATGTTAAGTTAGGAACCAAAAGTTAGAAACAGTCAGGTCAGATCGGATGCTGAATCTCTGAGTTTTCAGCCAGATCTCATGCTTGTTCAGGAGTGATTGGTTGTTTCTGATTTCTCACTGTACTTTTATCTTCCACCTGAATGGTTTCTGTTCATTTCCACGTGATCTGAAAATCAGTTAGCAGACTCCTGAAACATGCTTGACTCACAGCGAACAGTAGATCTGCATTATTTTTTTCCATTATTGTTTGTGATAATGCAAAAGTACTGACTGAGTTGTAAAGTCTGTACTTTACAACTGACTCATCTTAAGTTTCAAGAGTGCTAATATGTTTTCATGTTGCACAGAAGTAAACAGAAACAGTGGATACTCAACATCTAACTTTTGAGTATGATATGAAATGCACCTCCTGTAGGCCTGGAAGGTAGGTTTAATTTTTTTTTTTTTTTTTTTTTTTTTTTAGTTTTGTCACTGTCAAGAATAACATCCATCAGCTTAGATCAACGTTGGTTACGTTAGATTCCAATGGTGGTCCATTTTCACAATAAAATGATATTAAAAGACCATACCAGTAATTTTATATGTTTTAGCCCAATAAATACTTGCATACATGTTACAAAGTGCTAACCATTTTCCAAAACATAAAACCGTATTTTATGTTTGTGTTATTTTGCCCCTAATCTTTCAAAATCAAATGTTAAGGTGACACACCCACCTTAAAATTCAGTGTTTCACCTGCTAACACTTATGCACGATTGTAGAAGGCATGGTCATTTTAATTTCTCAGTAAAAGCATTTCTTCCGGGACTATATTCCCTGGTGAAAACATACATTTTCTTTCATTCTTTCTTTCTTTCTCTGTGTTGGATTTGTTAAATTAAGTAGCTTTGACAAAAAAAAAAAAAANGAAAAAAAAAAAAAAGAAAAGCTTAATGTTTGCTGTGATGGATTACTTATCTCAAGCATATTTCAAGTCTCTACATATAGATTTTAATAGCATACTACAATGAACTGAGACCAATTATTCCCTGGAAGGTAAGGAAATAATTCTAACATTTACCGCTCCAGTAGCAGGTTTTGGAAAATGGTTGGCAATAATGTAACGTGTATATGGGTTGTATTTATTGGGCTCAAACACGCAAAATCACTATCATGATCCTTTAAAACATCCATAGAAACTTCTTCTCCTGCAGGATAATCAATTTCTCTACTCTCCAATGTATGAGCCTTATACACGCTTGCCAAAAAATGGCTAAATGCACTACTTCTCTCAGTCCCAATGTATGGGCCTGTCCAGCTCATGAGGTAGTGCGTGCACGGAATCTATTGTAACCAATACGAAACTTGTTGATTCTGGCTGCTGTTCTCCATCAGCAAGGGAATAGCAAGCCAGCTTCCAAGCCTACAGGCTTTGATGCTCAAAAGACTTTGGGTGGAGNAGCAAGGGAATAGCAAGCCAGCTTCCAAGCCTACAGGCTTTGATGCTCAAAAGACTTTGGGTGGAGTGTTGTTTTAAAGGACCATACCAGTCATTTTGCATGTTTGAGCTTAATATATTCAATTTTCATACATGTTACGTTACGTTATTTCAGCTTTCCTGATATTTTGCAAAACCTGCTAATCTTTCAAAATCAAATATTCAAGCGATACATCCACCTTAAAAATCGATGTTTTGCCTGCTAATAGTTACACACCCTTATGATGTCACTGTCATTTAAATTTTTTGATTAACGCAGGTCCCCGGTGGAGATTTACATTCACTCAGCGTTTTTTATTGCACTTAAACACTAAAATTACGTAACTTCGAAAAAAAACCTGAATACATGTTGTTCACAATGATGGACCTATCCCAAGAACATTTTAAGTATCAACAAGTTGAATGAACTGAAACCAATGGTGGTCTGGAAAAAAAAATTAATTCACTCAGTAGTATGCTTTGGGAAATGATTGTCAGTAACATTACATGTATGAAAATTGAATGGCTCAAAACATGCAAAATGGATGGTATGGTCCTTTAAAGGGAGCATTCAAAATCTAAAATAGCAAGATAATGTCTGCCTGAATTGTACGAAATTAGTTAACACATGGAAAGTACGTGTTACATTTACAGAACTTTAATCTAGACTAAATGACTGAAACTAGAGGTTGATTGTTGTAAAAACTGCCATTTTATATATGTTCAGCAAATATCTAATGCCTTGTATGCAGATAAAATGAGCATATTTAATGATTGGTCAACACTTGTATTTTATTGCTGTCTGACTGAAAAAAAGACTTGAGTCTACTTTGTATTCTTGTTTATATACTCGTGAGCTGTTGAAAGGACTTAGCGACTCGCCCTGAGGCGGAAGAATGGGAGGCATGGGAAACAGAGGCTGGTGAAATGTGCCACTGGCTGCCTGAGTTGAAACATGGAATAGCTACACTCCAGGTGTGTCCCTGAGGCACTCCACACACACACACACACGCATGCCTCAGACAAACAACTGTCCAGATGCCACAGACACTATAATCAGGTAGATAGGGATTCTCTGCCCTCATAACATTTTCTTCACCTGTCTTCCCCCTTCCATCAGCCTCTTCCTCTGCCGTTCTGTCATCCTCTTTCCCTTTTATCTGTTTGAGATATACAGTAGACCACACACACACACACACACACACACACTATATACATGCACCCACCACTGCAATAGAGATTGTACACAGTTATAATAATAATATTAAGGCTGTCTTCCTGTTATGGATCTGCTTTGGCACAATCCATGCAGCATCTGTCTCTAGACTTAAATATCCAACTTCAGCCTTTCTCTTCTCTTTCATCTGTGTTTCATAGCAGGTGATGTAACAAGTGAAATCAAGCATCATATCTTTAATGATAATGTGTTCTTCTGGAAACACATGATCTGAATTATTTCATAAGACAAGCTGCTATGGCAGTAAATGAGCTGGAGCATATGTGGGCAATTTTGTTGCATAATTATGAATAAATATGACAAGAAAGAAAGACCACAGACAGTCTGTCTGGTTCCTAACATAGACAGCGTGACACATAACTAGCTGTGCTCTCTGGAACGCCATTGGCTGAAAATACTTGTTACGTTTCATGTTTCACTTGTTGCTCTCAGTACTTCACTTTCTGCTATTTTTCTTCTTCAAATGGTCTCTCTTTCTCCTTTCTTCTTCCTCCTGATCTGTTCTCCCTCCTTTGGTCTGCCTTTCTGTCCTCCCAATCTATCCCAGTGGCGGTGCTGCTGAATAAATGCATCAGTCACATGGTTGAGTTAAACCACAGGTCATTTAGCCGGGTGCCGTATGGTCTGACTGTGATGCTTCATAAAGTTTTTAAAGTCATTGCAGTGAAACAAATATCTGTTGACTGCTGGCACTCATTCCTTCCTAGTGGTTGGGCTGATACTAGGAAATTTCTGAGTTTGGGTCTCACACACATGAACTGATCAATAATAAATTATTCAATAAGAGTTATGACAATCCCACCAAATCAACGTTCATGATACAGAGATCCTGATTCTTCACTTGGAAGTTAGGAAGTTTATTCTACTTATCACCATCAACAGCGCTCCGGAATGATAAAAATGTGTCAGGTTTCGATTACTCTCCAGTATTATCATTGTGTGAGTGTGTGTGTGTGTGTGTGTGTGGGTGCATACCTGTGATATGATTTCATATCACAGCTCATATTTGTACAACTTTGATGGTTAAATACAAAATCAGAAGACTTTGCGGCAATCGCATATACAAACATTCATTTCTTTTTCATGAAAAAACATATAATAGCCCACTGAGATGCAAGTTTTTTTTTTCAAGACATGAACTCCTGCACAGTATCAGAATACCTTAGTTAGGAATTAAGTGATAGCCCAAAAAAATCACTGTTTTTTTTTTTTTTTTTTTTTTTTGGTATCAAGCAGTAATTTTACATTGTTGACTCTGGCACTACGTACTGTGATAACAAATATGTGATCTCAGCTGCCTCTTGAAATTTCCTCTACCTAATATAATTATTCCAAACAAATCACCAGTACTGTTATGACAAACATATAAAATATCACTTCCTGTGCAGCAGAGGATTTTTCTCCGGAAACTGGGACTCCCTCGACTGTGTTTACACACAACATGTTAAAGCTTGAACCTGGTGTATCACCTCTGCATGATGTCAATCAGTGACAGAGGCAGTAGCTAAGCCATCGTTAGCATGAAAAGTTGTGGATTATTACTTTTCCTTCACAGAAAATGCAACCTCTGAGTATGCTGTGATTTTAAAATTATTCAGTTAATTCTGCGTGCTTAGTCAGAGACACATATACACACAGATACATACACACACAGTGATGCGACAATAGGCTGTATTCCCTGCAAAGACTTAAAGGATCATTCAAACAAAAACCTCCCCCACATCTGTCTTTTTCCATCTCTCTCTCTCTCTCTCTCTCTCTCTCTCTCTCTCTCACANACACACACATACACCTGAAGCCCCCTGCCCTACATATTTAGAGATAACCAGAGGCTCGGGGCTTAGCACTCTGCCACAGTGACAGACAGCCCAGATCACCGTGTCTTTCACACACACAATGAGCTGCATTCAAAGCAGCAGAAGAAACATGGTTTGTTTGTCTTATAAGCAAAAGCACAAACCTGGACAAGTTCAAATAGAGCTGACACACAAGGGCGTGAACGTACACATATGCACAGCTGATGCAGACCGCTACTGAGCTCAGTGCTAATAACAAACAGCAGGTTAATATGAGGGCAGCCGTGGACTTAAGTGACCTCAACCTACTAATTAGAGTAACAAGTCACAGTTATTAGCCAGCTTGTCATCTGGAATCTGCATGGTCTGTTTTTCCCAAAGCAATGTGGACGTAAGGCCAGCATGAATACACCAGGATGGATAGAACCAGGCAACAAGAAATATGGATAAAAGCAAGAATTTACAAAAGTAAAATCATTGAATGTAGTCTGGGGAGTGATAAGGAAGCGTCTTTTCATATAAAAGGCATGGATTACTAGAAGGAACTTGATAAGCTTCTGCAAAAGAAAATAACTTAATTATTGAGTAATCGTTAATGAGATTTTTTTTTCAGTCCGAGCCTGCATCCTAATCAGAACCTGAAAATAGATTTTCTATTTTCCCTTAAATGTATTCATGATTTCAAGAGGCCAACTCATCATTTCACTGGTAAAGTATCTTTCAGATAGGAAACGCTGGATGAGCAAAGGATGACTACTTGCCAAAGCAACTAGCCAAATTAACAGAGCTAGAAGCCACAGCCAAAAGCAACATTTGGCAGGTGGCGAGTGTTTCAGCTTGCTGTGACTTGTCCTGAGCTCTGTCCCTTTGGGAAAGGAAGTGCAAAACAGGAGACAATTCACCTGAAAACACTGTAATCATGCCTCAAAAGCATACAGCCAATAAAGCTGAGTGAGCACTGAAACTTTTATTCTGCTTTAACTAATAACTTCTTGTCTTTTCTTCTTTCTTTTCTTTTCTTTTCTTGATTCGGTTATATTCTAATATATAATCCCATATGTGATAACACTGATAACCTTCATTCTAAGAAGGTCGTCACAACTTTTTGGCACTTTGTCCTAAAGTTAATTAAAGTTTGAATCATCTTGTATTTGAGTGAATTTTATTACATTTTTCTGCTATCACATTATGTGCTCTGGAATATTGTGGATCAAATAAAGAATTATAATATAAAATATAATAATAGCCTTAAACCATGTTATTGTCTGGCAATAAGATGAATATGGAGGACTCTAAGATTTTTTCAGCATTTTTTTGAGCCTAGATGGGATTTGTAAAGTCCTTCAGGTCATTCTCACTAAGGTTAGACTAAAATTCATATTCTGTATGTAAACATAGACCTAATATACAGTGTATATATATCATATAAATATAAATACCTTGATGTTAAGACATAGTTCTCTCCACACCAGAGAGTGTATAAAGGCCAGGTCAAGAGGTTGAACACAGCTTAAATTTCAAAGATAAATACTCTAAATTCTAATGTTAAGATATGAAGCAGATATACCACACACACACACACACACACACACACACACACAGCAAATCTACTCTGGAACACACTGAAGAAGACCAGTAATTGTACTCATCACCTTTTTTTCAAACTAGGTGTGGTTTTGGTCAAAGCTTTTTCCAGGATCGTATGCAAGACTGTGTTGTGTTTGATAATGTTTGCTTATATATTCCATCTGGTACTAAAGAAAAGTTGCATTAAACATAATCATGTCATGTAAGGACACAAGCGATTCCTCTTCCTCTTCTCTTAGGATGAATGTGATCATGCATGCAGTCGAGCTTTGTTCTTCCCGCTGTTCTCCAGTATTTTGAAGGAAACTGTCAGTGTCAGCTCTGCCCACCTGCTTTCATTTAAGTGTATTTCTGCTTTCTTAATTTTGACTGCAACCAATATCACGAGGGGATTTTTTGTTTTTTATGTGAATTAATTATCTGAGCTTGGCATATGCTTCTTGCATTAATGTTGCTTAAATTGGACAAACTGGGCTTTTGAAGTCTTATTACGCTCTTATAATATATGCCATTTGGTGTATGCTTTTATCCATAGAGTGTGTACATTTTTGGTGTTGGCTCAAGTTGGAATTGGACTCTCTGTGCACTGAGCTACAGCACGTTGTACCAACACATCAGTCTCCATGGATGTGAAAAGACAAAATTCACATCCAAAAATATTCAGTTCAGCTGTTTGCACCATCTTGCATGATACAACTAACTTTAAATAGCAGAATTTATGATTACAAGCCCATAGAGTCAGTACAAAGAGAGCACTGTCCCTTCCTTTGAACCAATCGCTTCTCCTAAATAAATGCAGTATTTGTTAATATGCTGAATCACTGGTAGTTTAAATGTTAGGCCTCCATCTCTTTCTTGTCATCCTCATTGTGTGTGTGGCAGTCCAATTTCCTATGTGTATGTTGCAGTTTCCATGCAGAAACACAGACTGAAGAATGGGGATGGATGGATGGATGGATGGATGGATGGATGGACAGACAGATGGACAGATGGGAAGACTGATTGCTGAACTAATGAAAGGACAGCTGAAAGCAATGGCAGCTTCAAAAATGGAAGGATGTTTGAATGAATAGATGGCCTCGTCTGATAATGCCTGTTCTTGTTAGTGTATCTGTCAGTCAGTCTCCTGGAAGAAAGGGGGTGGGNGGGGGTGGGTGGGCTGGCTGCCTGCCTGTATAGCCACAGTTAACAGTGTGTCACTACAAAATGACAGAAAAGACAAACAAGCTGGTGTAGCTCACCCTTCTTCAGTTTTTTACAAGTAGCTTACATTATAGTTAAAATGGAACAGGCTACAGTCCACTCATGATAATTGATGGATGGATGATCTGCTATGTCAAGGCAGGTACAATATGCAACAGTTTTCAGTTTTACATATTCACACACATTTTAATTCCTATAAATGTTCCAACAATTATGTCCGAGAATTTCAGACAAGAGAGGCCTGGGGCAATGAGAATAAAAGACTAGACACTTACAACAACAATATTTTATAGTAATATGAGTCGATCTAAAAAAAAAATTTCATTCCTTTGGCTTGTGATCACACTCGCGTCAAAATCACAAAAAGAGACATCATGAGTCAAGTTATGGAAGAACAAAATCAGAGCGAAAAATAACATACGGAGAGGTACAGTACAATGCCGCCCCCTGGTGGTCATTTGTAGTACTGTTAAAGAGAAAATGTTCATGACACTTGTAGCTGTGGCTACAGGACAGGACAGGACAGGACAGGAGAGGAGACAGGCTCTCACTTGGCAAATTAGGCAACAATTGTGTTAGCCTAATGAACTGGAAGGAGAAAGTATGAGAAGGAGACAGTTCATTCAAGTTCTTTGCTCTTAAATTTAAAAATAATATGGGAAATTTAATTTGACCATTATTCAGCCAGAACACCAAAGCAGAGATTTTAAAAATGAGGTGAAAATGAGTTTGATACATTTCTACTTTACAATTACAAAAAAAAAGTGGACCCAAACAATTACATCTACCAGGAGTAATGATGATGATGATGATGACTTTTATATAAAGTGATAATTATACAAGGATACTTCAAAGTCACGGAGTCATGGAGGTTGGTATCACAGGCTAGCTCATAATAGAGCACTATTACAATATTTTGGCCATCATAACAAACTATTGCAACACAAGTAATTTTGAGATACACAATATGAAATAACTGAAGAGGAAAATATACCCATGCAAAAGCTGAATTATTCATTAGATTATGAAGAGCTTTCAGCTGAAAGTTAAAAAAGGCTTAGAATAAATGAATTGAGTCTGAGTCAACCAGCACAAATATAAAAGCCTAAAAATGGAGTCTAACTCATATAAAACAGTAAGTACACAGAGTCCTAAAGGTAAAACCACAAGCATAGAATGAATCAGTTTATTAAATATGTAATCAGCTTTTAATTCATTAGAACATCAGAATGAGCTTCAGCTGTTTTGTCTAAAACAGAGCTTATATTATATTCAACCTTCAGTTTCGGATAGAAAAACACAGCTATACCTGTTGAAGATATCTGGGCCTCACTCAGGACACATAAGGTGAACATAAAGAAAAATCCCTTTAAAATGAGTCAACAGTGATTACATTTGAAGTATAAAAATGACAATATCATCGGTATGACATAGAATACTCCTGAACAGGACTGTGAAATACATTAAAATCAGTTCATTGCTTTTGAAACCACTATTGTGCTACTTAAAGGAGGTGTCCGTAAAACACTGATTGTCAGAACTGAAGCATGATCACATGGTACAATAAGCACATATACTGGTGAGTTTTAATACACAGACTCAGAGATGAGCGGTTAAACAACCACCAACTGATTAGCAGCAAAATAAGTTCTTAAGGCATAAAGCTTTCAGGCTTATTGTTTAACAGTCAGTGAGCCCCATTAACAAAGACCAAACTACCTCATTCAACAGAATTAATATAAGTGAAACATTTCTGGGGAATATATTTCATTTATAACCAACCTTACATCTGCATATCTTAATTTCCCAAAACCACTTTGCTACCATTGCTGACCTTTGACCCCTTTACCAACTGCCTTCCCCATCACATGAAGCATCTTCCATCAAGTTTTCTGCATCACTGCTGTATTATTTATTTAACAGGAAAACAAATCAACAATCTTTTAGCTAGATGATTTCCCAGACGACATTAAATAATAATAAATAGAGAGCTGAACGCTGTAGGCAGGTAGACTGTTCTTTGAATCGCTGGATCATGCTGATATTAATCAGTTTATCACAATGTCTTGTTTGGAGAACAGGTACAGTTTTTGTTGTTTTTAACTGCTAGTGTTGAGAGCAACGTGTCTACACTAGAAACTGTAATATTAAAATATTTAAAGGACCACATTGGTGATTTTGTGTGTTTGAGCCCAATAAATACCCGCTTAGACATTACATTACTGACAACCATTAGTTTGTGTGTTGTTCTGCCAATTTTCCTAATCTTTTTTTTCCTAATTTTTTCTAATCTTTCAAATCTTCAGGTGCATAAAATTCAATGATTTGCCTGCTAACACTTACGTACGATTGTGTAAGGCACGGTTATTTTAATTTCTCTGTAACAGCAGTCTTCTCAACGGACTATATTTGCTGGTTGAAACATACATTTCTTCTGTGTAGCTCTGTGTTGAAACACTAAAATTACATTTCTTTGACAATTTAATAGACGTAATTTTATAGCATACTGGAATGAACTGATACCAACAGCATGGAAGATATGAAAAAACTCTTCTAATATATACTGCTCCAGCAGCATGTTAGGGAAAATGGTAAGGAGTAATGTACTGTAACTTGTATGTATATATATTGAGCTCAAACATGCAAAATCACTAGTATGGTCCTTTAAAATAATCTATGACTGGGATCTCTTAGTGTCACTTCTTGGTACAGAGCAAACCTTTAAACAAGATATCCATGAACTTTATTATATGAATATGATACACAGTATAGTAAGCTGTGTGGTATCATACATGTAACATATGTGTGACCAGCAGCAAACCCAACAAAATGATTATAATCATGAATAATCATGATTAACAGTCTACCAGAGCACACGGCGTCCCAAAACGCTAGGCAAGAATTAACTTCTTATTTATGCCTCTGTGGAACTTTTATTTGTCTGATGTTCCTCGAGGGAGAGGTGCAGCAGTGCATACTTGTTCATTATTTCATTTGTGAAATGATTTGGCAGGAAACTCAGACCTGTGATTTAATAGACTGAGGAAACACGTCAGGATCCCAAGTTAATGCTACAGAAGCACAGATACAGATTTACAACTATCATGCATATCACAGCTTACAACATCTAAGCATGATGAGAAAAACAATGACATAGCCACTGTATAGAACTCACTCCAGAGGCAGGTTACTGTGAAAACTAATCCTACCATTGGCACTAAAGAGTTCTTTAATAAATATTCATTATGAACTGAAAATGTTGTTTACTGTATATGTTCATAATTGTTTTGGTCTAAAACAAACCACAAGTGTTAGTCAGGGGTCAAACATTGATTTCAGATACGTCATAGCAATATGAGCAATGATTACAGATGCTGTTTCATTTATATTTAGTATAATAGTTCCATGCTAGTATGACTAAATTGGATAACATGATGACAGTCTATAATCTTACATTATGATGTTATCTCTGAGGCTAATAAGGTTCATTCCAACACATTTATCTAAACTTCCATCTTAAATTCAGGTCATATTCAATACAATTAGGAAGGGCATTTTATCATATTCTACTAGGTCAATAAATGTATTTTATTCTTCATATTTAAAAACTAATTAACTGTGCAGTTTGAATTTGCATTCTTAATTGTTTGAACTAAAGGTTAACTGAAACTACTGCCACAGTGATCTGGTAACAATGACAACTTTAACATCTCTTTATTTTTATTTGTACATTTCTGATATACACTGGAAAAAATAAAACTGGACAAAATAGGAGTTTGAGGGGGAAAAATGGCCAAGAAGGTGGTTATTATTTTTCATTAGTTTTAATTTAAAAAAAAAGAAAAAGAAAAAGAAAAAAGAAAATTGATCCTCATGTAAGTGCTTTTGTCAGTAAGAAACAATATAAACACATTTCATTTAGTTCAAGTGCTCATATAGTTCATATAGTCATTCTACTTTAGTATTCTACAGAATATTCTTAATATATTCTACAGAATATATGGACACATGCACAGCTAACTCTTTAAACTTTCCATGTATGACATTTAGTTAATCAACTCTGACTAGTACAGCTCGACTTTAATGATAAATTCAGGATTAAATCATTATTATTATTATCATCATTATTTCTCACATCAACACTTCTGAGAAGGACTGAACAGTAAATGTAACATGAAAAGTTTGTTATTGTGTTAATGAGTTATTGAGTCACTGAGGAAGTTGTTTCTCTTCACGTCTAGACCTTAAGCTGTATTTGCCTCAGTTTTAAAAACATCATTTTTAACACAATGATTTACATTGGCACTAACATATTCTCAATACTGAAACAGTTCTGTGGAGACCCTGATTTGAGAATTAATGAGGTTTTTTCTTGTACACAGTATTACTAAAGCAAGACTTCAGTTTGTTTGTACTGTAAGTCGTTGTAACTTAATACCTACATTGGTCTGTTAATGAAAGTCTGTCTGTGCATTTTGTACTATGCATAATAACAAATTGCTTCTACACATGGGGGTTAATTTAATTGTGATTTAGCAGTTTTATTTCTTTGGGTGTTTTCTCTATCAGTGTGTTCCTCTCCTTCCCAGCAGGGGGCAGTGCAGGGCGGTTTTGAGCGTGATAGTTTGGACTTGAGGAAGAGGTCTCTGAGTGTCTCACCTTGATAAATCATCCTTTATGTTACGTCAACGGTTTTTCATATTCATCCCCAGGATAGAATGTTACAGGTTGGGAACAAATCAGCTGCAGTTTTGGGTCCAAACAAAAGTCCAGGCCTTCAATTTTAGACTCGGAGACGTTGTGGATTGATTTAAAAGCTGTTGGCGTTCCTGTTATGAAAGTGGTGACTCTTTTGTGTGTGTGTGTGTCTCTAAATGCAAAGACAAAGTGAGAATAACTAGTGTGTTTTGTCAAAGGGTTGAATGACCGACTTGAATACCCACTTTCTCAAACACACACCATTTCTCAGTCATGAAAAGACGTTGGAACAGAAAGAGTGACTTAGATTTTAAACCAAGTCCATCACTCCCCTTGAACACTTCTCATCGATCTACGTCTTTTCCTCCATTGTGGCTTTGAGGTCAAGTACTAACCTTAACTCTTCCTAATCTCCTCTGAACTGTGTCCATACCACAAAATTACACATCCTCCATCACTTCCATGACGATTGTCCTGGGTCCAGTTAGGATCAGGTTGCTGACGGTCCGATAGTCTTGAGAGAGGACGTTCAGACCGTTTACAGACACCACAAACTGGCACACCTAGAGAAAATGAGAAAGAGAAGGGAGATCTTGACTGTTTGGCAGTATAGTTAAGTAATAAATAAGGGTTAAATTGGAGTCAGCAAACGTGAGCTGGTTCTCATTCCCCTCACACCTCAGCAAAGTTTCAGTAAGACTACACAGTAGATGGCAACATGCAAACGCTGATGATGTCTAACACAAAGATATAACTGCCTCTAAATTACAGCAGGTACAACATGACAGCCATGCCACAATCAATCCTGTCACGCCTGGACCTCGCCTGCCTTATCCTTATTTAATCACTGTTCCAACTCAGCAGCTCTGATAAAAGTCAAACGTGATAGAACTGCTTTCTAGCTGCTGCTCTTGCAACACGATGCTGCTGCTCCTGCGGCTGTGGTTTGGTTAGTTTGCAAGCTATTACAGGCGCACATTCACACACACACACACACACACACACACAAACACCAACTCATTCACCCAAATCTTTTCCAAAAGTTTCCCTAAGGTCCAATAAATGTGATTTAGTCACAAGTATGATGCATACCAGATACGGGGCTGCAACAGACTTTCTCAAAAGATTCTTCCAACATTTCCATTGCCTACAAATCAGTTGAAGCGAAGATGTAAACTGCTGATGATAGAAAAAACTTTTGCAAGAACCTAGAGTTTTAAAGACGACCCCTAGATTCATGAAATGCTGCATGTGCAGAATGATATAGCCATTTCTTTTTCATTTTACCTACTGAACTTGAACCGGTGATCATTTACTGTGATTTTCAGTTATTTTCACAGTAATTGCTCCTATGGATCTGTGCTCTTAAATGTTTCAGGAAGGGAGAGATGAAAAGAGGCAGAAGGAGTAAGGGAAAGCGAGATTAAGAGCAACAGAGGGAAGGAAGGACAGCTGGAAAGAGGGAGGGAAAAAGAAGAAGTAAAGAAAGCTGAGACTTCATTTTGTGCTGCAGAGGAATTTCAGATCTAAAACTCTGCAGCCTGTTCTACGCTCTTTTTTTAGAGAACACCCTCTTTACCATCTCTCCTTTCAATTGCCTCTTAACCACCTTCCAGCACCTCCCCTCTCTTTCTCTCCCACTCCTGCTTCTCGTCTTTCAGGCTGTGGGGTTGTTAGTCTTGGCTGGGACCCAGATGGACTGAAAGGCTGCCAGCACTCAGAGGGTTAACACGACTTTCACGAGAAGAGAAAGAACAGAAAGGAATAGATACAGAAAGAAAGAGACAACTTTGAGCTGTAGAGTAGCTGATTTGGTATTGGGGGACTGAGACTGACCTTTAACCTTTTTCATATTTGATTGATTTTTTTTTTTTTTTTTTTTNTTTTTTTTTTTTTTTTTTTTAATTTATCAGGCACGCAGAGTGGACATGGACTTGTAAGATGCTGAACACATCGTTGCAGTTTTGATATTCCCTTCCTAAAACAAACTCAAGTTTTTGATAATCATCCAACCAAAAGAAATTTGCCTTGACTGAGGACAGTTTATGAAAAAGTACAGCCCTTAAATCACATCAAGTACAGTAAAAGATGAAATGAACAGCATTTCCAACCACTCCTAATCTACATAAGACACAGTGGGGGAAATTAATAAAAAAAAACAGCCCCAGATTTATGGTTAAAAGCAAACAGCATCACAGAACCATGCATTCATAAACATTACCAGCATCTCTTAGCATTAACCTTGAAAGCAGCACTACTACAGTACTTCCTTATTTACATGTCAACACACCTTCATGCAAAAATTAAGACCTGTTTCAGTCTGGTGGTATGAAATCTGAGGACATTTTAAACCATACTTGCCTCGCGTATGTTAGTGATCAGTACATTTGATATATAAATCCACTCAGTTCATCAGCCTGTGCATTTAAATAGTATTGATTTGATCTCGCACACATTCTCATGGTTCTAAGCCTCTTCCTCAAGCCTCATCTGCTGCACTCTCTCTCTCACATACAAACACACACACACCTCCTGTGCACCCAACTCCTGTTAGTGTTAATATTCTGTTACAGCTTTCTGTCCATCTTTCTCAAAATGCGACACTCTAGAGCAGAGAATTTAGGTTTCCTTTGCTGATTTAACACGTCAATTACGCTTTAACACCAGATGAAGCAGCATAAAGCGTGGCTCTTAAATATGAAGCAGTTCATTAACACAAAGATCGTCAGTGGCTTTTTACCTGTGATACCCATTACGACAACATGGCCAAAAAAAAAAATCATAGAAAAACCTCAAGTGTGCACGTGTTCTGAAAGTGAGAAGTTCACAGTGTGAGCATGAAAAGTTACTGATGCCCATCTGGAACAAAAGTACAAAGTGAACGAGCTGGACTATTTTCAATAAAAATTAACTAAGCAACGGATTTTATTTGTGAATAACTTACCACAATAACACACGGTCCACAGATTTAAATTGTTCTGATTCTCTGCAGAAATCTGCTGCACCACCAGAGGGCGCTCCAAATACCACTGGTGTTACATCTACCACAGTTTGAGAACTGCTGCTGAACCAAATATTACTCAGCAAACCACAGTCACATGCAAACATGCAGCACAGAACACTATGCACTAATGGACACAAGGTGAGACATGAGGCTGCACAAGTAAATCACGCACGTATGCACGAACACACACACACAAACCACTCTACCTACAGTCTTACACAGTATAAGCCCATTAGAAGTGATGCATCTGACAGTTACATAAGTGCTTGGATCCATTATGGTCAGGCTGAGCTGTTGTGAGTGTGTATATTATGTATATGATGGACAAAGACACACAGACACACTGTTGAAGAGCATGTGTGTGTATGTGATGAGAGGAGCCCCTTAGTGTATTTTACTTCTGGCCCTTTGAGTTCAACAGGTATAAATTTCTCCTCTGGCCTCCTGCCTGGACATCAGTGCCAGTATCTTAGACACGGACTTTGTTACTGCTTAATTACACGCCACTAAAGCTGCTCAGGTGATGAGAATCAGCTCTAACCTTCTAGGAACTACAATGTACTACAATAAAATACACAAAAATAAAATAAAGCCGCAGCGCACCCTGCTGCACACTAGTGAAAATCTCGTATCTCCTAGCGACTCCGCTGCTTTTCCCACTGATGCCAAAACATTTGTGAAAATACAGCATGGAATTTGGCTTTTCAAAGGACCTGTATTAATTAAATATCCTCAGAAAATAAAAGATTATGTTACCTTTCAGTCTAAAACAACAACATACAAAGAGAAGTTCAACAGAAATTAGCTACATGACGCCCTCTCTCTTTGCACTATTACTGCATGTGGGTCACATAAGCAATCATTCTCAGTCACTCACACACACATACACACACTTTATGAGCGTATATGGCAAACTTTACAACAAACACGCTGTATGTTTGTGAACAATGACACGTTTTATGGCGGTAAAATATGCCAGTCAACAGTAAGAAAAGCAGAAGTGACATTATTTCTACTATTTCCTTTTTTAGTTTAACACTTCAGTTGCTCGACCTCCTGTGTCTCCTCTCTACCCTCCCTCTGTGAACTCCTCTTCTTTTATTCGTCATGAAGATTCACCTGACATTATGGGGATTCACCTGACATTACGCAGCCCTTATGGATGTTCTTAAAACACCAGTGGATAAACTCGGAATAGGTTTTAATTTCTGAGAAGCTAATGGACTTATTACAGTCTCAGAATCTAGGCCTGTGTGAAAGTCCGATTATGACGCTTATATGATGTTTGAAAAAAAAAATGTTATTGCCTTAATCAGAGTAGAATTGAAGTTATAATGTGCATGTAAACCTCCTGAGTGTCTGTTTCTCTTCTCTGTTTAGCTGCTGCTGCTTCATTCGGTCATGTAAACCTCCTCTCCATGTTGTGGTTAAAGTCTGTCTGCAAAGCGCTGCATTCCCAGGATTCTTTGCTGCCACTTTGTCTACATAGCTTCATGCCAGCTGTGGCAGCACGGCCACTATTAATCCCTCTTCCTTCTTACTCGCTCCATTCCTCCTGACATTTTCCTGCTTTCACAGCTCCTCCCCTCTTTTCTTTCGCTTCATCGTTCATTCATTTTTATCTCTCCTGTCCGGCATTTGTCTCATAAAGGAACAGCCCACTCTAAACAATTCAACACTGCATTTCTGGGTCCATGTCTTGATTTTTGAGCATGTGCAGCAATGATCATTTATATGCGGTTAAATGATGTGTTAGTTGGAATGGCAAACAAAATTCCAATCTGTGTTTTCTATCTGATTGGCAGATATTACTTTTTTTTTCACAAATGAATGTGGGCAAAACAATATCTGCAAATATCTGATTCCATCTGCTTTTCTACTCTTTACATGGTTTTTTAACACATGTATGTGATATGTGCCAAACCGCTGCAAAACAACAGAATTGGACTTGTATCTAATGATGTAACTGTAGCATTAAACACACACAAATACACACACTACTCAATCAGTCACTCTCTGAGCTTTCTCTTCCTGCTTTGTTTTCTTCAGGCAAGGCAGCATCATTACCACCGTTTCCCAGACAAAATCTCGGTCCCTGCTTCTTCACCTCCGCACATCTAAACCTTGAAGCCAAATTTGGTCCAAGAACACTATGAGCTCCTTTCCTTCCTCTTCTTCTGTCTTTTCATCCTCGCAGAAACAAGCATGTCTATCCCCTCTATACCTTCATGCCGGCAGCAGCTGCAGGTCCACCAGGGTCCACAGCCTGGATGTGACATGGTTTGCTGCCTCGCACCACAAAGCCCCAGCCCACAGCGTCGCCTACAATCTGGAAAAACAACAACAGCAATGTTAAATTGGCAACACTCACTGCTGCAATTACATATTTAATAGCATCTTTTATAGATTCGTGTTGTCCTGTCAAGTTTTTCTAGTTTGATGCCTGACCACCTCTGCTGTTATCAACCTCATAAAAACTTTTATGCCTGTCATTATCGGCTGATGCTCAATATGCATGTGAAAAAAGTTGCTCCCAATGAACTATTGTATGTACACAATGTTTTCTTTCCTTTGTTTTATTGCAAAACATATTTTTTTCATATTATAAACATTTTTTGTGCTTGCATTAAAAATGTGACATCAATTTTAAGTTTAGGACCCTGTGACACTCTGAGACCAACAGGGAGTGTCTGTGTGTACGTGTCTAAACTGCCTGTGTGTGGGTATGTGTGTCCCACAGTGAATGTCTTCTTTATAAAGCGTCCTCCTGGTGTCTGGAGCTCCTCTGGACTCACTTGTCTCTTCAGAACTGTAAGAAAGAAAGAAAGAAAGAAAGAAAGAAAGAAAGAATTGGCTTATTACTTGGCTTGCTATCATGACNAAGAAAGAAAGAAAGAAAGAAAGAAAGAAAGAAAGAATTGGCTTATTACTTGGCTTGCTATCATGACATAATAAGACATGACCACATGCATGCCACACTTACCAACACACACAGATATCTGAAAAGAGGCATGAATTCTGATGCACAGACACTGACAAACACATAATATTGTTTTTTTTGTTTAAGTGTTTGTGTGTGTGGTGTGGTGTGGTGTGTGTGTGTGTGTGTGTGTGTGTGTGTGTGTGTGTGTGGTAGAAGGCACTAATGTCAGTCACATGCTAACAGGGCCTGGAGACATCCTGCTTCCTGAAACAGTATAACTCCTCCTCCACCTACTGCTCACTTCAAAACAACTCTAAACTGATTTTAAACTGGACTCTTGTTTCCCCAAAACAGTGAATAATTTCATTTTTTTTTCTCCACTGATATGACTAATTCACAAAATTAACAAACCATAGTGTTCATTAGTAGGTTTTGACCCAAAAAGATGACATCACTTATATGAATATATAACACATATAAATATATAATGACTCAAGTAAACATGCTACAGATGTGTGAACATGGCTTGCTGTAATTATAATTGTATTATAATAAAAGTGAATATATTTCAATGTCATGAACTCAAAAGAGAAGACGATTTATGAGACTGATCTGAGAAGAGTTACAGCATGTAGCATTTGTAGGATTTATTCTGATTCAGCTAAGAAAGAGAAAATGAAACATACAGAGAGAGAGAGAGAGAGAGAGAGAGAGAGAGAGACTCCTCTTGATCAAAACACATTTCCATAATCCCTCAGTGAAAATCCCATAAAAGTATGACTTCCATTTCAACAACTCAATATCTGTATTTCTACATCATAGAAGCCATTTCCATGAGACTTTAACTCTCTTTTAATGTACTGTATTATACTTCATAATACACATTTAATAAAATTAATGAGAAGCAGAGGGGAAATAACTACTTGTGTGTATGTGTGTCCCTGCCTTCCTGTTCCTGTCCATTGTGTAGCGTATGTGAATATGTGTGTGTGAGAGAGAGTGCTTATGTTAAGAGGAGGTCTGCTGGTCAAAAGAGACTCCTGTCAAGGACCCTGCTAGGATTAGACACATCAAAGGAAACCTCTCACTATACACACAGACACACACACACACACACACAGATCAAAAGCCTCATTACTCTGTTCAAATCAGATCCGTTAACAGTGGCAATATGACACACACTAATCTTACACATGAATTCATCTTTCTGTCTAATTAAGATAACACCACTTAGTCTTTCTCATAACACGAGGACATACAGTATCTCTAAAACACACATGGACCACTTGGAGACATAAGACACCTTTATGTTTTCCATCTTACTCTTTCTTATCATTAAAAAAAAAAAAAAATCAAAAATTTTGACTATGGCTAAATAAATACATATCTATAATGACAGTTTCTCTATCCGTCTGTGGCACTAATATCTCTAGAACCCCACACTGTATGAAGTTAAAATTCGGCAGCTTCATTGCTCAGGACGTGCAGCGTCGTGTATAAAGTTGTTTGGATGAGTGGTTCTCAAATTGAGCTATGCCAGTAAAAAGTAGTTCGTGCGGCAGGATACGCTCCGGGTGCAGCAGCACATGCTCTGCTCCACGAATTTCACGCTGCCATAAAGTCCAGCCCGGTCCGAACAGGCAGGTTTTCAATGGGCACTGCCCTAGTATTTTATTATTATAATTACTATTATTGAAAGATTTTTTTGTGAGCCAAAGAGCAGCATAAGGCCTTCACATAGTAGACTGTGTGTGTATGTGTGTGTGTGTCTTTTACCAGACTTGGGGTTACAGAGGACAGGTGGACTGCTGCTGAGTGTTGGGCTGCTGCTGTAATAACCGCTGCTGCCACAACTGCTGCTCATGCTGCTGCGACGAATACCAACCACCAGCTTTATCTCTTTGGTGGGACTCACTGAAACAGAGAGACAGACAGAAAGGGAGGGTTAAAAGACAAACGTAAAGGGAGAAAACAGCAAGAGAGTAGAAAAGGGAAGAGAGAGAAAAGAAGAAAAAGACTGGAATTAAACAGTTTATTTTAGAATCTATCAATGAACAGTACCTACTAATAATCAGAACTAAACTGCCTTGTGTAAACAGATATTTCATACTCTTTCTGCATATATTCACCCATTTTTTCATCTTTGAAATAAGTGATGCTTCCAACTTTTGATAAATCAATGCCTCCACCAGCGCTATACTGTTAGAAATCTGGTTGTTTAGTACAAAATTACAGCTATAAATCCATAATCGTACCAAATGTCTTAATGCTGGTCCATCTTTCTCCAAAGCTGGTTTGGTGCTGAGCATGTTAGAATCATTCTTTCCATTAACTTAGTGTGGAGTGTGTTTATAAGACGCCTTATCATTTTATTTAGCAGCAAATACTTGGAAGGAAAAACTGGCCGATGTCATACAGTCATAGTTTTGTCTATGTTTGGTCAAAGTGACATCTGGCAGGAACAATTAGTTCTCGTGTTCACATTTATCTATAAATCCACAGCCACAGAATGCGCCAACCCTGACCCATCTAAGAGTTAAACTATCATGAGCATGATGTGAGTTAAAGAATAAAATCAGAAGCTGAGCTGAAGGTACAAATCTGAAATTTAAAAATATTGTTCAAAACAGGATTTTGAACAATATTTTCACAATATGCAGTTCTGCCTATAGCAACAAAAATAGCTCTAACCTGTTACGTTCATATTGTAGATAAAACCAAGGGCACCAGTTATCATGTTCACCAGTTATCATGTGTTTGTGTGTGTCAGCTTAAGATATGAATGGGTAAATATGTCATTGTGGTGTTTGCCTGAGAGACATAAATCATGGTATGAAGGAAAATATTTCAATTATATAAAAACATCAAGACAGAAAGAAAACTGCTTTAAAAATTTAAAGCACTTAAAACTACATTCACACATCATCAACACAGAGGAAATTACTAACCTCAGATTTGTTTTAAGAGCGCAACCAATGCTGACTACTGTATAAAACTGGATATTATTACTGTACGTATAAGTTATCTGTGTGTGTGTGTGTGTACCTGAGAGAAAGCTGGTGTTGCTCCCATCTGAGTTCTGTTTGCGTAGACAGAAGGGACTGTCGTGGCTCTCTGGGATGCTGCGGCCGCGTTCGTTAAGAAGTTCAATCAGTCGCCGCCGTCTGCGGAAATTCATCCTGAACTGGTAGAGCAGAGCCCCGTCCACAAAATGATGCTTGTTGGTGACTGTAACACACAGAGAGGATAGAATAAACAAAGAGAAAAGGAATGGAAGCAAAAAAGAACTACACTAGCATTCAAAAATTTGGAATCATCCAGGATGTTGCATGTTTTTGATAGGAAACGATACTTTTATTCACCAAGGTAACATTAAGTTCATTTAAATATATAGCCAAACCATTAATAATATTGCAAATGGCTATTACTGCTGGAAATAATGGATTTCCTATTAATTATTCAAAGCCCAAATTTTCAGCAGTCATTACTCTTCTCATCAATATACTTACATCAATTTAATACCATCTAGTAAATAAAAGTATCAAGTTATCTAATCTATCCTATTCTAAACCTTTTGGTTGATTCCAAACTTTTGAATGCAAGTGTACAAGGGCATTTATTAGAACTCATACCTCTACCAAGGTTGAACAAAAGAAGAAACAACTGTAATAATAACAAGATTAAATTGCTTTATTGTCATAAGAAACAATAGTTTTTAAAATTTATCTGGATCTGCACCTATTGATAATCTATCCTGGGATAGACCATCAATAGTACTACAGTATGAATGATTTCTTCATTGAGATTGGTGCGTCGCATTTGAAAAAAATAAAAGAAATTACTTTTTTAAAAAAATCCTGTATCCGGATTGGCAACAAAATATCATGGTTCTTTCTCTGGGACATGCCCCATCATCTCATAATTATCAACATCGGAACCATCATTTGGTCAAAATTAGTACATAACTTTGAGTAATCCTGCTAACAAACAAACAATGAAGAACTTTTGACAATTCAGCATGTATGGAAAAATGTCAATTCAATTACAGAAATACTGACTTATTCTTTCTGTGGCTCTAAAGAACCTTTTTTTTTTTTTTTTTTAAACTAAGTGAATGTGTGATTAATTTTCCAGTCTTGTGTCTAAAAACCTCACGATATTAATCACCCGAACAGAGTTCAGCTGACTCTGAAGCGCTCTGAACTTACAGTGAAGTGATCCGGCACAGAGCTGAACTCCCCTGACATGAACTCAACTCACAGAGCGTCAACCTCGGCTGACGTCTGCTATCAGAGTGCAGCTGATAACACCACCTGCACTGATGCCAGAATGTTTTTATTTGAATTCACAAGTCGCTCAAGGTGACACTAAATTCAATTAATCCTGCTCTTAGTTTAATATTAGAATTTCAAACACTGTGTAAAAATTTAAGTTAAAATGAATGAAACTTGGAAGCAAATAGAAGATAAAACGTGGAGTCATATTACAACACCGTTAGGACTATTTAAGGCACGCTTAACAATCCAGTTTATGCTAGTTAAATGTGTCAAATTGCCTCTTAAGTCATTTTTATAGACTTGTTTTTACGGATAGCCCCTTTAAGTTGTTGACCTTCTTTTATTGTGCTTGTGGTATTTTTAACTGCCATTTAGCTGCCTTGTTTATTTATCTTGTAATTAAGACAATCGATCAAACTAGCTGGATAAGGTGATACTGGATTAAAGCATACACTTCTTGTCTGGTAATGTAAGTTTAATGAGTAATACTGCATTTATTCTTAAAATGTAGTCAAATTTGATTACTCATGGGTTTTGCAGTAATCTAATTTCTGAGCAATTATCAGAGCCCATTTCTATGGGAGACGTAATCTCTGTCATTTCACCCAAATTACCCCAGACAGCCTGAATTTAGATATCATCAAAACTCCTCCACCCAAAACAAAACATTTATGGAGTTCGTTAGTGCTTCTTTTTCCAAATCAGGCCTCTGTTACAGCACTTCCTCTAGACCCAAACACCAACCGCAGTCCCAGATCTGATTTTAAAGTCCCCATAAAATCAAGAATTAAATCTACATCGTTTCTTGGATGTTATTACTTCCTGGAAAACAAAATATCTTTAAAGATTACGTCATGCTGTATGAGTAAGCACAAATACAGTTAAACCAATAAAGATAATAACATTTTTCAAATACATCCCATTGCTCTGCTATTTCCATCAAATTAAAATCTATCTCCAAAAGCAGATATTTCAGATAGTTATATTTAAATGATCCCTGCGTTATTATATGTGTATTGTATCCTCCCCAACATGGAGTTTTTAATCAGCTACCTAAACCAAACAGAACGATTTGACATTTCATACATAATGATGAGTAAAATGTGACTTCTGCTGCTGACGGCTGTAATGGCAGGATGAAAACACCCATTTGTCCAGACTTCAGGTTGATGTGGAAACAACATATAGTCAGTACCACAAATGGTGTCATCATTCAAACTGGATTAATATTAGTAAAAGAACTTAATCCAGTCTGAAGCTCTAACCAGACACAGCGGATATGTACAGGATTAAAATCATAAATCCTGTTGGTAATTCATGAAATATCTGAGCCTCTATGGGTGAAACTAATTCACTTTGAACAGGGTCTTTATCCTTCAATCATGTCTACTGATCCATTTATGAGACTGGCTATTCATAAAACTATTTTCTGACAGATGCAGGAAGTGTTATGTCTGTATATTTCAGGATACAGATGTTGATGTGATCTGTATGATACAGATTTTATTTTGTGGTTTCCTTATGTGATGATGTCAACGCCAATCTGATTAAATTCTACGGCATTTTAGCTGCAGATTGAGAAAGATACATTATGCCTGTGGTCAGTTCATGATCATTTATACTGTATGTTTGAGGCTGTTGTCAATCACACTCTACATTATTAGACGGAAATTACTTATATTAAGCTTACATGCAGCTTCTCCTGTTGAGGTTAAACTGCTTTTAGAAACTGACACAATTTTATTTAACCAGGATTTATATCCCGTAATGCTGGACCGTTATGCTGTTAGCCTGCTGTTGGCCCACTGCCTTTTGCATAGTGATATATAACCTTTACTGTTGTCCTTTGTGTGCTTTTCCATTATAAATACATGTAGGTATGTTATTTACATCTTCTATATGCACTATGACCTTTACTTGTGTTTTAAAGCAGCTATGAGTGGGATTGCTATAGTTAGTGACAGCAAACAGTTAGCCAAACAATGTGGATCTATTCAGACTCGCCTGCTATTGTGACATTAAATGTATGAATGTGTGAGCATGACCTCTGCCCTTCAGAGCTGAGAGGGGAAACCAGCAAGCTCTCTCACTCTCTTTGCATTTACAGTTTTATTCTGGAAAGTTCCAGGTTCAGTCATTCCCAAATTAGTTCCAGATTTTGCTGTGAAAGTACCAAAAATTCCTTTCTACTGTGTAATTTGTCATTCTCTCATTTTTATCTGATCTGATCGACGCCCAAACACCCCCACTAGAGTTATTCTAAACTTGCAAGTTGTTTACATTCTGAATCACGCACATTATTTATCTATTTTATAATGACTAAAAAGACATAACCTATTAAAATGAAAAATTTTACATCTTCACTAAATCATTCTTCCCACTGTAACAAAAGGGTGTTTATTAATACATACAGTACCCTGTCCACATATTGACCATGTAATACAAGTACTGCATATTTTCCACTGGGAGGACAATATCAAGTCTCTGTCAGGCCGGCAGGAAACAGATACAGCTCTGTATTACATTAACTACGTGAAGTGACAACAGTTTGTGGTCTGTGTGTGTGTGTGTGTGTAAGCACACTACATTCCCAAGGCCCTGGAGCTCTACTATATTACAGATCTTGAGAAAAGGGAGGGGAGAAACAGAGAGAGAGAGAGAGAGAAGATGGGCTGACTGAACGACGAGGGAGAAGACAATAACTTTCAATCCACATCACATGACAAACCATCTTTTTCCTTATTAAGAATAATTTCCTCTCTGCTGAGAACCATTTCTGTCAGTAAATACATGCGTTACATCTCATTAAGATCTACATTATACAAAATCTACAACAAATGTACAACAATAATGTCCTATTAACATGAAATTAGCAACCAAATGTAATTTATATCTTTAGACAGAATTAAATGAAATGTGTGTACATGCAGACCATAACACAGTGAAATCTCCATAATACGTTCAAATGAAAAAGGCCTCTAAGCAGAGCGCTATCAGATGCCTCAGCAGCACACGCAGTGTAATTTAATCAAACACGAGTGTGAACCACAGACTTCTGATCAAATCAAATTTCATGTCATGTGGTGACCAGATAGAAACTGACTTAGGTTCCAGGACAAATTCTCAAATATGATATAATACACCACACAAGCAAACATACAACCACACACTTCCATCCACGACACTTTCAATTCAAAATCTTTTGTGAGTCAAAAGTTACCTAATCAAAGATGTCCTACCCTGCTGAACTAATATCTCAATGATAAAAGAAATGAATTAGTATAAGATAAAATCAGACTAAATATACCTGAAGGAAAAGCCAACATATAATAAAATTAAAACCAGATAATCACATAAAACAATGTGTGTGTGTGTCATCATATACATACTGTATTTAGTTGCAACATGGTATGAACCAAAAGTTAAGAATGACACGCCAACAAAGACTGTTTCAGGCTTTGACTGACCTGGACAAGTGTGACTACAACTTTGTTTCAGAGAATCTCAGCAGGGTGAAAAGGGTGTGTTTGTCAGATATGGTCATAAGCATAAGTCTATAATAGTTATCAGATTTCCGGCAGCCAAAAGAGCAAAGCAAAGGCACATGGTGCATAGCGCCATGAATGGCAAGGTCTATAGCTGAGACAGGCTTATTTCAAGGGCTAATACAAACTAACCTTTAACAGATCGTAAATATGCCAGTAGCATGTCCTCAAGACAACTACTGAGCCCTTCAGTCAACAGGGCTTCAGAAAAATACAACAAAATTATGTAAAAAAAATATAAACTTCAATAACATTTTTGTGTGCGTGAGCATTAAATGAAGCAGGTGTGAGTAGTTAACAAAATGAATGTTTCAGCAAACGCAGGAGAATGTCAGAGTCAATAACACAGCGGGAACAGCTGGTATTGCACGTAGACTCAGTTGTAATAAGAATACCACTTACTCTAAGCCCCACCACCTCACCATGTTGGATGATGCCGTGTTCAAGAAGCCTCCGCCCCAGTTGCTCCGCCTCCTCCCTGGTTGCCATTTCCCCCTCCTGTAACAGCCAATCAATGAACTCAGAGGCCACCAGCGTCCGCTCATAAGTGCTGCCCTCCTCCTCCCTGGTCTGTAATAGGTTGTTCTCTGTGTTCATCAACCTATAGAGAGAGAGAGGGAATTGGATGGATTAAAGGTGGATTAAAGCCCACCAAACACCCACACACACACACTGTAATTTCATTTCTTTGGTTAGGTATGGAAGTCAAGACTAAACATCCTTCAGTGAACCATTTATGCGGTTTATCTTCACTATTTCTCATTCAGGGCTATTAAAACCCAAATTAAAAAACGATGGGTTCAAACACAGAAATATTCCTCAAAAGCAGCTGAAATCAATGAAATGTAGTAACATTTAGATCTCGATCCAAACATGCAATCCACCACTAACAGAGTGGAGAATTACATCCAGCAGCAAGATTCTAAAAGTAAAAATCTAATTTCTTATTCCCATAGATACTGTTATGTGACTTGCTGTTAAGAGCATTTGGTACAACCTAACGCTACAGGCTGAATCATCAACATAAACAATGAGCAAGTGCTTAGACAAAAAATCATTCAAAAAAGTTGAAGTTACAAGACTGTTCTTAATGCTAAGAGAAAATTTTTTAAAGTGTCATTAAAAATATTCAGTTATAGAGTTTAAAATTCTGCTTTGTGCACCTTCCTAAACTGAGTTGCAGCTGTATTTTATTCCTGACAGCAATCATAAAGTGATGCAAATTGCCAGGAATCATGGCTGGGATATTCTCCACAACAACAGCAGGTGAGGTTCTTGGGTACTGTGGTATTTAGTGACAATTGACATTCAAAAATTACAGAAAAAAAATTGGCTTTGAACTTATAATCAATTACCTCAACATAACCTTACAGAATCCTTTAATTATCAAGGATTCTGGGATTCTATGTCAAGTATAAAATTGAGTTTGCTGTTATAAGTAAGCTTTCTGTGAATTTTTAAATTGGGAAAATCTTCTCAACCAGCTGGCCTATGCATTTTTCCACTTGATAATATCCATCCATCCATCCATCCATCCATACACATACTCTCTAATCCTGTGCAGGTTCTCAGGGCTGGAGTACCCAGCCCTGAGAACCCAGTATACCCAGTATATCCCAGCATTCACTGGGTAAGAGGAAGGGTACAATATGTCGGGAGTGTATCACAGCAGTAACACACACACACACACACACACACACACACACACACACACACACACAAACTCCATCATACTCACAAACACACTTACAGAGAGTTTTCAATTCACCTACCCGACTTGTGTTTGGACAGTGGCCGAAATGTGGAGGACCTATAGAAAACCTGCAGAGACATGCAAACAAACCCCACAACTCCACACACAATCAAACACAAGACCTTCTTACTATGAAGCATCTGTGCTAACCACTGGCTATCATGATGCCTACTGAATGATATTTAATGATTACACAAAGATTTTGACAATCTCTGGGGCTCTTTAGCCATATTAAGTGGAAGAGACATGAATGTGTCCTACATTAAATCTTAAAATTAATTTATTCCTACCACCTCAGAGATCTTTATCCCTGTTGGTGATTATTATTAATAGCTTCTGCCCAAAGCTACACTTCAGATTTGCAAAATGACAAGGTGATTGCATAAAGACACACTTTTCTGAATGTGCTCCACTGACATTAAAAGGAGGTCAGACTTCTTAGATGGTGTGATAAATGTAGTTGACACACACACAATCAAACAGACGAGTACACATATGCACAGAACTGCTGATTGTGCCATTCACACACACACACACACACACACACACACACACACCCAAACACTGTCACATGTACATCCAAATAATATAAAGACAGCCAGGCAGTGTTCAACAGCAACAATGAACTTTTTGCACGACACCTGAACATGTAAAGACCTGTGCTGCCAACGCAGAGAGATCTAGACACTAAACTCTCCAAATTGTCTTTCTGGCTGTGTTTTGCTAGGCTCAGATTACATTCCTGGTAATGACCATGAATCTGTTAACTCTAAACACCACGTATAATCGCAAAACATTTTCTAGATAGCGGGAATCATTTATGGATGTTATGGCTGCTTGTGGATTTGAAGGAATGCTTAAAATCTGTGAAGTCAGGTTTAAAAATAAATAATGCTGGATGTTATTTGTCAAGTAAAGACATTTATTTGAATAAGCCCACAGATCCTGTAGCCTGTTCTGGTTTCTTGTGACTGGTGAGAATGCACATAAAAAAGAGAGAGACCGCAACTTTTAACAAGCTGGATGATGTAAAGGGGGGCTAAGAAACTTTTACAACCCCTGACCTACAGTAGCCCGGTCCAAACTCAATGTGCAAACAAGCTGACATAATCAGCCTAAAACTAGATTACATTTTAACCAGAACTAAATTTAACTTAACTAGAGATTCAAATTTAAATAAGGGATTAAATGACACAGTATTCCTCAAATTTCAAGCCTGAATTGAGGAAAGCATACTGTGTAACTGACTAATTGTTTTTAAGAAAATGTTAAGGGCTTTTGTCCTTTGGGTGTGTAACCAGGTCAAGTAAAGTCAACACACTTCAGAAAACATATCTCATGTTTAGATGTCAGTCTTGATAGATTAGGAGCTCTTGTAGGACTAAAGCTACACAAGACAAGTATGTATTATGAAGTGTGTTTCTTGAAAGGACTGGACATAATGTTCCATGAGAACACAATCTTTACTTAATGCCATTTAATCCACTCAAATATGTTATGTCAACAAGTTATCTGAGCTCAAAGGACAGTTCTCCAATCAAAGTACAGTATTACTGCTGCACACTTTGAATAGCAGAATCTTGAGAGGTGCACATGGATATTATGGTATGTATGCTGTAACACTGTATATGTATATATAAATAGATCAGGATAAGTTAACTGCCATGACCTGGATAAGCAGCAAAGTGTAGTATAATGTAGTTCAGTCTATATAATAACCCTTGTCCATTGAGTTGTAGGACAACAAGGCTATGGGGCCATACAACAATTTTTAAGAACAAAAATGTGACTTTTAAACACAGACATTTAAGAGCTATACAAGGGGAAAAAAAAAACCCAATAAATATATCTTTGTATTACAAAACATACATCCAAAACATCCAACATAGAAATGTTGGAGATGCAGCACGAAACAATCTCCACAAGGTTTTAGAGTCTATATTTATCTGTGTGATCAGATATAGGTGTTACATAAGAGGTAGGGAAATCCCTAGAAATTGGTCACAAACTGCCTAAAACATCAGAACTGGTGGAATTTCATATCAAGGAAGCTACGTGCAAGTTTTTTTCTTAAAACTTACATTTGATTATTTAACTCTGAAGCGATTTGTAACTGTAGAAAACACACAGTGGTCCTCATGATGTAAAGAAAAGGAAATTTTTAAAAAAGCAGCATTATGGCTCTCTCCCTCTCTCATACAGATACACAACACTTTCAATTTTGATGCAAGAAACATAAGCTGAAGTCATACATGCATACAAGCTATAAAATAACAGAGTTACTAGTATTTGAACTGTGCAGACCTTTTACCAAGTGGGAAGAATAAGGCTCAAACACTGGCGAGGAGGCAAGGTGTACATGTTGTTTTTAGTTGCCAAAGTTTAGGGGTGGAACCATTGCTGCGTTCCAGTCATCCATCAGGGATTACTTTAAGTCTTTAATTTTTCTCTTGTTGCCTTATCCTTATTTTTATTTTGTTTTATCTTATTATATTTTTTATACTTAAGAAGCACAGTCTGGGAATCTACCAGAAAAAGCATTTCACTGTTGATACACTTGTATGGCTATATGCAACAAATAAAACTTTGAAACTTGAAAAAGTGAACAAATATTCTCTGTGCCTGGATGAGCTCAATCTGAATTAGCTGAATGGAAAGTGGACTGGAAAATCCAAAATGGAAATTAAATTTATTAATTATTATTATTATTTTTAATCAGATTAGTATGACATAATTATCCATTTTACATTTAATAAACCTACACATAAAGTCAGTGATAGAAATTCTGCCATCTCTGAGAACAGCTCACATGGGGCCCTGAAATAATAAATATCTAGTCGCTGGCATGTTCTAGCACCCCTGTCCAGCTTTGGGCCCCATGAATTATTCAGACGTTTCCTCCCCATTTGGTGCCTCTGTGCACACACACACACGCATGCACGCAGTCTAAAGGTGAACAATTCTTTGCCACAACTGAGGTGTATTCAGAAAGACACCAGTCAGTTATAAAAGGTTGCAACACAGTGTCCTCTTTGACCAACCCTGCTGCTAAGGAACTGCTATCAAAACATAGTCTGACTTGTCTTCCTGTGGTTTGTTTCTGGGACTGTGTGTACGCTGTTTGATAATCTGCAGCGTCAGAGATCAATATTTTACACTGGCTGTAGAGAAGGATACTTAAGCTGACATAAGTTCATATATTTTGTGTTTTACAGTTTGCTTGGATAAAGATTAAAAGTACTATGAGGGACAAACTAGCGACAACATGAGTGCTTCCTTAACCCTGTAAAGCCTGACGCATGAAACAATTATCAGAAAATTCTATTTTTTGCTGTGTATTTCTTTATTGAAGCCTTTAACAAACTCCAAAAAAAAAAAAAAAAAAAAAAATTCTGAATTTTTATTTATTTTTGTACGGAAGAGGATTAAAAAAATCCTAATAAAAAAACTAGAAGTCTTCTATTTTTTTTTTGTAGTGGCCCTAATCCTCTTCTGTAATTTTTGTGCATATATGATTTTTTTTTTTTTTTTTTTTTTTTTGTATCACGCTTGATAAATCAGGCATTTATTTAACTCTACAACAAGATTTAAACTGGAGCTTTTTTTTTAGATACAACATAACAGGCATTTTGGTCAATAACTGATCATGTTGATGATGTAATGGTCTCAGAAAATCACGTATCAAATGACAAATGGCTTTATACGGTTAAGACAAACCAACGAACCTTTAAAACAGCTTACACATAACAATATTGTCCTGCTTCATCATCTATGTTAAAGCTGTGCTATAGCCCAAGCAGCCATGTCTATAAGATGTGTTCACTGACCTCTTCTTTCATCCTTTGGTCTTATTTCATCTAGCAGTATTGATTAACTTCCAGATCCGCATTTTGTTTGCCAGACATTGCAATAAATTTAAGAACTGAGCCAAACAACATGAACTGAAAAATAACATTGTTATATAACATACACAGGTTTTAAAGTCCTAACCTTAATGATTTGGCTAGAACATTGGCTGTTTGACTTTAATTATTAAACTCCAGCTGATTTCCACAGCAATATAATTTATTGAGACATCCAGCCAAATTCCTATTCGAGTCTTAAAACTTGCATGAGAACATGTTTTTCATTCATTCTGTTAACTTCTTTGGTTACTGGCCCCCTGCGGGTAACCTGCACAGAGCAGAGAATCTAAGAGAAACATCATAGCCATCTTAGTATAACGTCTGTTGGTATTTTGCTGAAGTTTTGCAAACCAAAGAACCAAAATATATATTTGTGTACTAGTAAGAAAAGAAGCAGCAGCACTGGATGGGAGACAGTTGCACTTTACAGATCTCAGATATGAGACAGGAACATGGCTGTGTTTCATGTTTAAGGCAGTTTTTCTGTCTGCCAGAGGTGCAATTGTAAAGCAACTTTGCAAGCAACTATGCCAAACTCGAGGAGTGTGTGTGTGTGTCCTGGGCTGATTACATAAACACATAGCTCTGGGAGTTAAGACGACAGATGTCTCCCCTTGGACTATTTCTTCCTCTTATGCAACTGCTGCCTGTGTGTGTGTGTGTGTGTGTGTGTGTGTGCGTGNGACTATTTCTTCCTCTTATGCAACTGCTGCCTGTGTGTGTGTGTGTGTGTGTGTGTGTGTGCGTGTGGATAGAGAAATAAAAATACACTGTTTGTTCATGACAAAGAGGAGGCAGGATATGTGAGAGGGAAAGGGAGTCAAGCCGTGTGTGTGTGTGTGTGTATTCATTCAATTGCAGACTCAAAGACAAAATGTGCATGAGTATGTGTGTATTTGCATTTAAATCCAAACTGTAGATACCATTTCAAACCCCAGACAGAGACAGTCGGAGAGAAAAGCACAGAGTCAGACTTGGTGTTTCTATAGAAACAATGAGGATCATCACTGTTGGAAAAACAGCATTATGGGTACAAATCTGATGATAAACACAAACAGTTTCATTAGCTGTGTCCTCCACTAAATACAAATCCTGCCAGTGCACAAAGACTCAGTCACCTCTTGTCAAGATGCTTCCAGTATCATCTGATTTTCCTCATTACAATCAACACAATACAATCAATAACCTGCACGACTCAGTTTGTTCAGCTCAAAACCATGTAATCTATTCTACTAACACCTAATTTGCCATCGTAATTAACATTAAAGGGCCATACAAGTGGTTTTGCGCGTTTGAATCCAATAAATACTACCCGCATACACGTTATGTTACTGCCAACCATTTTCCAAAGCATAAAACTGTATTTTAGTTTTCGTGTCATTTTGCCAAATTCCCTAATCTTTCAAAATCAAATATTCAGATGATACACTCACCTTAAAATTCAACGTTTTGCCTTCTAACATGTAGAAGGCAGTCATTTTCATTTCTTGAGAAAAGCAGTCTTATCCTGGGACTTTATTCCCTGGCAGAGACATACATTTTCTTCTGTGTAGCTCTGTGTTGGATTGGTTAAATTAAATAACTTCGACAAAAAAAAAAAAATAATAANAAAAAAAAAAAAAAATAATAATAATAACATGTTGTTTGCTGTGATGGATTACTTATCTTGAGCATGTTCCAAGTCAATATAAGCTGATTTTTAAAGCATATTGGAATGAACTAAAACCAATGGCAGTTTGGAAGGTAGGAAAGATGTACTAGATGATGTACTGCTCTAGTAGTATGTTTTGGAAAATTGTTGGCAGTAATGTAACGTGTATGTTTATGCTTGTGGTTGTAGTTTTAGGAGTGTGTTAGTGTGTGTCCATACTTCTCATAGATCCTCTGCCCCCTCATGAAGACTTTGGCTTCACTGTCCAATGGAAACGTGCCATCATCTTTCCGGAAACGGTAGAACAACTTCATGTCTTTAAACTCCCTGTGTTCATCACACACTGAAAATACAAATGCAAAAAAAAAAAAAAAAAAAAAAAAGTTTCACTTGTAGGGTCTTATCACAAAGAATTAGACACACACACTGGAAACTGGAAAGGGGTTTGAGCATTGATGGCAAAATAAAACACACAGAGATAAAACAGGCTGAACAGCATAACAACCAGAGCCTCTAACACAAACTCAAACACAGAAACAGACACAAGGACAAGTTGCCTTTTTTTTTTTTTTTTTNTTTTTTTTTTTTTTTTTTCCCCTCTGGGAACATGTCTTGACATTTTATTATCATATCCAATGTAAACTATGAAATGGATCCAAATACAGCTACTTTTAAATTCTTGCAGCAGACAACCAAACCTTTCCTGCATGGCAAGTTTGATAAATGACTGTTAGTTTGTCTTCAGCATTTGCATACTTTGACATTTGCATGTTTTTATTAAAATTGAATCCATTTACTTTCATTTGATGCAACTGGAAGCTACAGAGGCCATTTTGGGTTTCGAAAACTAAATGTGCAAATGATTTGTTGAGAAAAAAAAGAACAAACAAAAGCATCACATGACGGGATCATGGGAAATCTGATTACAATGACTGAATAAAATAATTTGAATGAATCACTAAAATTTAAACATACGGTAATTAAGGTTTGAATCATTTATCTACAGCAGGGATCTATTAAGGTTGCATTAGCTGAACATTTTGGAGCCAGCCAGCTCTTTCTGTCTTTCGTTTCAGTGTCTACTCAAATGTGAAGCAGGTAGTGAGACACTGAAGCCAAACTGGCTGGGAGAGATGGAGAATCATCTGTTAGGAGGCAATGAGCTTTCCTAGAAAATGTCAAGATGGAGAGAGAGAGAGAGAGAGAGAGAGAGAGAGAACGCGAGAGAGACTGGTGCACTTCTGAAATTGGGAAATAGAAGAAAAGCACATTCATGATAAATCCTGCACACTTTATATATGCACAGGAATACACACACCTCACACTTACCATGGTGAATGATGCTCTGGTCTAAAAGTTTCTGCATAATCTTGATGGCTGTGTCTCGGTCCAAGGCCTCCTTGTGCTCCATCAGCCAATCAATGAGCTCCTTGGCCACAAAGCAGTTTGGATAGGTTCTCAGGTGGTGGCGCCGATCCTTGATCACCTTGCTCTCATGGAGGCGAAGCCTGGAGGGAAACAAACAAGGAGCAGATAAAATGAGAATTTAATCTACATGTTCTTTTTTTTTTTTTATTTTCAGGTTTCATTTTTATTTTAGTAATTTATGGCAGCTGCATATTCAGCAGGTTGTAGCTCTTAACCTGAAAGTAATTATACACAGTCCCTGAAGAAAGCATAGTGACAGTGATACAGAGTCAAATATTTATTTACAAAGTCAGGAAGTGCAGATCAGTCCTCCACGTTTGGGGTGAATGATACAGGGTGTATCATGTCCATTGTACAATACCCAACACCACCTGCATGGATCTATAATGTGATCACGTGTTGACATGAACAAAAATCATGTTCTTCTATAGATATTCTAGATGCAGGTTTCAGTTCATCAAGATGACCTCTTAATGGACCTCAAGTATTGTGAAACAGCTCAGCCTTGGCCAAGCTTCCTGCAGCTCTAGCTTCACTGCATGCTGAGTGTGTGTGCAGCTGGCTAGCATCACTCCGGATTAATAATGACAGCCAAATTCAAGCATGCCCAGTAAGACCCACACATTGCTCTGCCAAGACGAAAGATGAGCTGACAATCTCAACTGAAAAAAAATTAGACTTCACTCCCAACCAACATCGTTCATCATTTTGCTGTGTTATGCTTCAGCAGACCTGTTTCCTTTAACTGATGCTACATTCAGTCTAGTAATCTACCAGTAACTCTTAACTCATTTTAATTGGAGACAGAAGCAAAATTGTCCATCTTTTCTCAGCTATGACTGTTCTTATTTCCTGTAATAGCATGTATTAAACTGATGTTCAGACAGGAGAGTTTCTGAATTGTGCCTGCTAACTCCCAGGATGACCATGCATCTTATGATGACAAGTTCCAGCCTACAAACATTTAAGGAAAAGTTGCTTGTATATCACTGAAACAAACTGTCTATTCATGGATATGATCTGGTCACAAGGCTTACTACAGCTGCAGCATGTACCTGTCTGCCATGATGGCTGTCTTTCTGTCTGATTGCCTGTTTTTCAATCCTGGAATCTGCTATCAGATATGAAAAATCAACATGATGATACACTGAGCGATAAGAGTTTTAAAAACAGACATTGGACTGTTATCAGTAACAGGAACTATGTCACTCATATCCCATGAGCTTGACTCATGACAAAATGATCAAACAAAGGTGTAGATTAGATACACCCCTTGCTTTCTCACAAAATCTTAGGCTTATTTTCATGAATACTGGAATTAACTGTCTCTTATTTCATGGAAGAAGTACTCCAATCCTTTAGTTATGTAAAACTACTAACACAACAATGGAAAAATAAAGATTTTTGAAATTATGAGTATAAGTCCGGCATTTACAGTTGAAAGTGAGTAGTAAGATGTACTTAAATGCTATCAAATGTTATGTATTGCTCATTATTAAGAATACTCTCTGTCAGCATTAACATGATGCATGCTGATTCATGCAGATGTATCTGCTACATATTAATGCTATCAATGCTGAAAATGTCCAAACCTGCAGATCCAAAATTTTCCACCTGGCAGTGTAAGCAACCTTATATCAGAAACTTTAGAGTTTAAAGTGAAACAATGAAAAATCTGGAATGAAAAAATAAAACTGTCCAAAATTACAAAATGCTTTTTTTCCCCCACGCAAAAACTGAGATACAATCTTTATTGTCCATTGTATCTTTATATCTGCAGTTTTGAGGATTATCATGCTTCCAGATCAGTAGAAAAACTACAGTATATGCTGCTCTATATGACCTCATTTGAAAATCTCATGACATAACATCTAAAATACATTGTGCTACTAAACAAGGCTCAGGCCAGTGACTAATGTGGTGCTGAATGTGAAATCTAAAATCACACTAGTAACTACTGCTGTCAGATAAATGTAATGAAGTATAAATAATGTTTCCATAGGAAATGTAATGGAGAAGAAGCCAGAAACACGCCAGAAACACCATAAATGAATGTACTTATATACTAGTACCTTCAGTAAAAATACTTCAAGTACTTTCCACCACTGCTCAACAAAGCTAAAGCCAAGTTACTGGGAGTCAAGGTAAAATACACAGAGGGAAGACATCAATCATTAAACTATCTGGTGTGTAGTTTTGTCCAATATACCATGTTAAACAAAAAAAAAAAAAAAANAAAAAAAAAAAAAAAAAAACCCAGAGAGAGAGAGAGAGATCACAACCTCCAGTCTTTTAACCACAGCAGCAGTGTCTTAGAAGCAAAGGACTCTGAGTAACACCCCAACCAGCCCCTCGTTCACTGACACGAGCCACACACACACACACACACACACACACACACACACACACACACACACACNACACACACACACACACAGACACACACACACACACCCAGCTGGCAGCACTGGTATACAGCTGTGCCAGGACACTCACTCACTCACACAAACACACAGAGTACTCAATACACAGTGGGAAAACAGAGACACACAAACACGTGATAGGCTGATTCATACACAAAGTGCTAAGTACATAATGCAGACGCAAACTAATAATCTGTTGAAGTTTAAAGTGATGACTTCAATGTTACTTATTATGGCTCTTAACAACTACAGCATGTCCTTAATCAGCCACAGCAAATACTGTTATTCAACTTATGTCAGCTAGAAAGCACATTTTAGCAGTGTTTTCCTCGTAATTCAGCGGGGGAGGCTGAAATTCCAGACATTAATGCCATGTTTCACCTACTGAGCCTCTATTCATTGTTGAGAGTGTGAGTCAGCAAACACCATCAGGGTTAGGGCATCCATCTCTATCAGGGTACAGCATGTCAACAACATTGCAAAGCTTCATGGTCAGAATCAGGTCAAGCTGAACAGAGGGAATGATACTGCTGCAGCTATGGTGAGCTGCTTTTTCATTCCATGTGCAGCTCAAAGGGCATGCACACACAAAAGTAGAAAAAGACTTCCTGCAAAAATCTACAGCGTTGTTTAGAGGTTACAGTGCAATGCTGCTGATTACAGACTGCAAGCTACAGCAGCAACAGGCTAAATGTGATGCTTGTACATAGGACTGCTGCAGTTTACATGGGCTGGGCTTGTGCATGTATGGACTCCTTTGTTTGATGGTACATGCTGCAGTGGGGCTGAAACTGCCTGTGGTGCAAGTTTGCAGCGATGTTTTCATTGATCATTAAGCTGCAAACGTGACTCAACACCTCCGTTTCTCATTTAGTGCATCATGTGCTGACTTGTTTATGTGGTAGTTATTGGGTTTATTCTTCTATGGCTGTAAATGTGGTTGTCAGTTTGCAGATTTAAGTGCCAGAACTTCCCTTCAGCATGCAGGGGAGAGTTGATGCAGACAGGCCCACCCACCTCAGCTGTTCTCCGGTGATCAGCACCTCGGCCATACGTTCCAACTCTGCAGCCTTCTTCTGCATGGTGTTCCCGATCCCGTCCATCTCTCTGCGGCTAAACACACACACCAAAACCACCATTCTGCACTGAGAAATGCACAATCGAAATGTTTTGGAGGACAGTGCACGAGTCGATTTGTAAATTTTGTGGAATGGACTGAAAACAAAAACATGCAAGCATCCACGCGGTCATCGTTTCAGAGAATAAACAACCTCGGTTCTTCTTCTTACCTTTCAAGCACCATGAAAATCCAAAATCAGAATTTCTCGGCTAATATAATAATATAGATTTTATTCCATCCCAGAAAAAAAAAAATGAAACAATAACAGCAGTCTGAAGTGTCAGAAAGGGCAGCGCCTCAGTTTAAATGCTCCATCAGCAGCAGTCCAGTTTAAATCCACGAAAACTTCAAAAATCTTCAATCTACACACATAAACACGCGTGAATGAAAGCTCTGGAAATCCCTTTGTTAGTGTTGGTCAGGTCGGTGCGTGGATGATGTGCTGGTTTGGTCTCTGCAGGCTGGGTGGGTTGGTTGGTCTGTCACTGACACTGACACACACGCTATGAACGCACGTTTTTCTCCACGGCAGCAGCCAGTGCCCATCCACAAGGCTCCCGCATTGGGCGGATTCTGCTGACGTCACTGGGGGGCGTTAACCAGAGGGGCGGGGTTCAGGAGGTTGTGGGTACGCTTGATTCGTTAAACACCCGGAAACCGNACCAGAGGGGCGGGGTTCAGGAGGTTGTGGGTACGCTTGATTCGTTAAACACCCGGAAACCGGAAGGTTTTACAGGGGCGGTATGCACACATAGGTAAGGATGTAAGCTCATTTATTGCCTTTGAAATTGCTTTACATGCACTTTTACTTGCATTTACTATGCATCGATATAAACATCTATAGGCTAAGTATTATGGAAGATTATAAGGGACACTTTTTTTTTTAAATACAGTGAAATATAAAACACATTTGAAAATTCATGTCACAATAAGAAACAATTACAGGTAATATAATCATTAAAAAAAACAGCTTGCACTGACTATACCATATGTTTTTCATTTAATTATGAAACAGTAAATGCATGTATGGAAATTAACTATAAATGAAAACTTGTATTTCACAAATATGTATTATATTTCACTCTATTTATTTTTTTTATTTTAGTTGTGTCCCTTATAATTTTCCATAGAATGTAGGCTAACTAATTCTCATAAGTTTTACATTTTACCAAGTACAACAGGTGCACATGGAATTTGACCTTTGACTTGTAAATCACTGGTTACTAGAGGATCTTTGGGGAGGTTCCAGCAGGTCATTACAAACAAAATGAGAGGGTTTGTTTCTTTATTACCTCAATGGCATTTCTCCCTCCTCATTGTTGTCTCCTAACAATGCAAGTATACCACTCAAGACAAATTAAGGGAACATGTTGTCACACACTTTATGTTTCTGTGATGCTAGCTTATCCTCATATTAATAACATTCATTTTTGTTTGGACTAACTTATCTTTGGTTTGCTTTTGGTATATTAAAATTTATATAAATTGCCATATCTCAGAACATTCTTTGTTTAGCACTAAACTAAATAATTATATAAGCCAGAGCTGAAACAATCCCTATGGCAGATATCAATATACAACAAAATATGAATAAAACATTAGCAATGGAGGGCACAGAACACTCAGTAACAGAAATTCCCTGCAAAATAAATAAAATAAAATAAAATAAAATAAAGAAAATGTACACCTAATACATAATTTATAGTAAGAACTGATTGTGAGTTTTAGAGTTGGGACAAACTTGGAGTTTAGTTTCCAGTTATGGTAACAAAAATGTCAATCATCTAAAATCAGGTTAATCAGATAAACTATTATCTCTTATTATTATATGAAATATTACCTCTTATTGATGTTCTGTATGTCTTTAATTAGTTCCAGTCAAAATGGAGAAGTTACTAGAAAGAAGTCAAGATACAGATATCTATGGGAAAACTGAGATCTGTATTGTACAACATACTGTATGTCCCAAATGTTTTATACAGGCATATAATACAATAACTGGTACTATTCACTAAAACTGTTTTTCTCTTATGTGTTTACATTCCCAGAAGACAGAAAAACAAACAAAATGTGTCTTGACAAGTTTCTGTATCTGAAATGAAAACAAAACCAGCGCTTCCACCCAGGAGCAATGAAGTCATCTAGCTGCTTATTGGCTACATTGGTGTGTGTGTGTGTGTGTGTGTGTGTGTGTGTGTGTGTGTGTGAGATTCCTACAGGTTATTTCCCTTTTGTGAATATTATTTTCATAGCATACAGCCTAAGGCAACATAACCCAGTGTAGGTTTTTGAATACTATAATGAAGCAAAGGACTGACAAAATTTTGTGAATTTTAAAACACACATTCTGTTTGTAATAATGGGAAGAGATGCTTTATTGATCAACTGGTCATTTGTTCAGTTCTACTGGGACAACCAGCCAAAATATGCCCACACCTACCTCACATTAATGTAAACTGGGTATGGCAATTTTTTAAGTATCTGGTACATAATTAAGTCAAACAGCTGTCTCCATGCCAGTGCCTCCAACCATGTTTGTGTTTTGTTCTGATCTGTGAACTACAGTTGACTGGGTCATAATATGACCTGTCATAAATCTGACAGAAAAGAAAGCTCCTCTCACGAAAAGTAATAAACCCAATCAAAGAAGTCATGAAGTCCCGTATGGTCTAGTGGTTAGGATTCCTGGTTTTCACTCAGGTGGTCTGGGTTTGACTCCTGGTATGGGAATCATCTGCCTCAAGTGTCTCGGTATTCACATCAATGAGGAACTCATCTGGAAGACTAACTTCCTGGTCAGCAAGGCCAGACTGCGCCTCTACCACCTCAGGCGACTCAGGAAGTTTAAAGTGACACCCCTCATTTTAAAGTCATTCTATACCCACAGTCATTGAAAGCATCACTGCCTGGTATGGGAACTGTACTGTACAGGACCGGAAAGCACTGCAGCAGGTGGTGCGTTCGGCTGAGCGCACTGCAGGACATTTACTCCAGGAGGTGCATGACCAGGACTCTCAGCATTAAAAAAGACTCCACCCACCCCAGACACAAACTGTTCAGGCTGCTGAGGTCAGGAAGCGCCTCTGCAGCCACAAGACGAGGAGAGAGAGACTCAGCAGGAGCTTTTATCCTCAGGCAATAAGACTCCTCAACAGCAACACATGATGGACCATCCACACATCCCCTTCCCTTCCCCTTCTCTCGCACACTCCTCTCTGCTTCTCACACAATCTCTCCCTCTCTAGCACTTATACTCACACTCACTACACACAAAGACACACACAAGGACAGTCATCTGTAGCTGCATTTGCACTATGTACAGTACTATTTTGTATTTATTGATACTCATGGACATACATTCTCCTGCTGGTTTGTTTGTAAATAGATTGCATAATTATACATTTTTAATTCTTTAATTTTTGCTGTTGTTGCCTTATCCTTATTTCTATTTTGATTTATCATATTATATTTTTTATACTAAAGAAGCACAGTCTGGGAACTAGAAAAATTCACTGTTGTGAAACTTGTATGGCTGCATGTGACAAATAAAATTTGGAAACTTGAAACAAAGAGACATTGGCTCTGCTTTCAAAAGATGTAGGTCACTAAAATTAATAGGGATTTGTCAGTGACAATGACTTTCCAACATTTTTTATGCAGAAAGTAAGCCACCACCTTGCTGCAAATGTCAACATTCAGAATTATTGGCAGTACAGGAGACATTGGAAATTACGTGCTTCAGTGCACCAAACTGGGATAACATTGACATACATACAGTCTGCCAGCAAATGGAAAGGGCTTTTGTCAACTGAGCGTACTACTGTATGATTTATACTGTGAGCCTGCTCATGGTCTGATCAAATAAATATCAATGAGAACAATTCATACATCATGCAGGAGATGTTTACTGTTGGTCTAACAGTAAACACCTATAACACCTATTGATGTTGATATAACACCTATTGATGTAAAACAAATAACAGCCTTAATCTTTATCGCGACTATGTATGAGGAGTCATGTTAAATATAATAGTTATGTACTAATAGTTTCAACCAAACAAAGGAACAAAATTAATTTCAGGAATTATCACAGGGCATTCTAGGTTTTCTTGGGCCACTTGGTAAATTTAAGGCATTCTCTCTCTCTCTCTCTCTCTCTCTCTCTCTCTCTCTGAGAAAATCAACACATACTGNCATTCTCTCTCTCTCTCTCTCTCTCTCTCTCTCTCTCTCTGAGAAAATCAACACATACTGAATAAAGTAACTTAAGTATAATACCAGAATGCAGATAATAAATACACAAAAATTAAATAAAATTTGTGAAGGCAAACATTTTTGTAGAATCACTACTACATCTACAAAAATAATATTTGATATTTGACTTTAATATTGCTATTGTTTGCTACTATAACTTCTACTATGGATTATACTAGTGCTGCATGTACTAGTACTACTTAATAATACTCTTTAAGCTTTGTCCACTACTACCACTGCCACAAAGCTAAGAGCATGCAGCTTCTTCTGCTTTTGCAGCTATGTGTTCAGCACTACGCCATCTGCTGGTCAGAGGTGAGAATGAAGATGTAACACCCACAAGCTGCAGTGAAGATAAATATTTTACGAAAGCAAGTTTATCGGTTTAGTCGTAAAGTTAGCCTACCTTAACTTAAGGGAAGTGCTAGATGTTTCAACTTTTAGATTCGTTTTCTGTCTTTTTTCGTTTTTTTTTAAATCAGAAGCCCGTTTTTTGCAGCGCACTGCCTCCACGCTACCGTAAAAAATTAATAGGCTCCTTTAGTCATTTACTAAACTCACGGTTGTGTCTCTAGGCGACTGGAGCAAATAGAAAGGCAATACACGACGACAAGCAACAAGAACGATTCATACATTTTCTTACCATCTGACTACGTTGTCGTCACACAACATGTTAACACATGTTACAACATATCAAAACATATTAAAAGGTAATTCGGATATCTACTCCGTCAAATATGTGAATGGCGGTTGACGTCGCTATGAGGGCCAGTGGCGCAATGGATAACGCGTCTGACTACGGATCAGAAGATTCTAGGTTCGACTCCTGGCTGGCTCGATTTTTTTCTTTTTCTTTTTTTCCCCCTCCACGTTACAGCTCGTTTCTTCTTGTGAATTATGTTGACGTAGGTGCTTATAGTTAATCCAACCACTGAAACTTAACAGGAACTTCAAGTCACCATCAAGTCCTATGTCAACATTTTGTCGGCTTTGTAGCGATAAATTTGTATTATCGGGCCAGTAGCGCAATGGATAACGCGTGTGACTACGGATCAGGAGATTCTAGGTTCGACTCCTGGCTGGCTCTGTTCACTTTTTTCATGCATCGATGTTTGATTATAAGAGCTGTGTTTTGCAGCACTATTGCAATAAGAAGTCCCTAAGCTGTTACACGATTATATTGTTTTCTTGTGCAAACAAGAAAACAAGGGGAGGGGGTTCTGCTTCAACATCACTCCAGGTAAGTTATATTATGTAGTAAGAACACGTAGTGGAGGGTTGCCCTTGTATTTGGTTTTGGCCACTGATCCTCAAAATATCTGTGCACAACCCTGATTCTGTGCAGCACTAAATAGCAACGCTTCAAAATGATTTTTATGAATTAACCATCTCCGTAATTAAAAAAAAAAAAAAAAATCAAAACTGACTTTTACTTATTGTAATACATTTATTATTATTTTTAAAATAATGATAAAGAACATATATGTATGTTTTCTACATATCTTCATTTAATCTACAGCTAGCTATATGGAGTAAGGCCCACAAATGACAAACAGCAATTTAACTATTAACTTAATAAATCAGAAAAGACAAGAATATAATTTGACTGGCAATTAAAATGCACTTTTCACATCAAACCTAAATAGCATTTAAGGAGATTTCATAAAATGAAATGTAACGTACGCAAATACAGCCCTACATTGTTTAAATATACATTGTTTGCAAATGTTTTATTCAAAATGTAACAAAATACGTTTATCTACAAGAAAGCCTAACTAACTTCTTCATAGATGCATAGAAATCTCATAAATCTCATGTAAGTGCTGAGAACCACACTGTGTGGAAAAGATTGCAGTTTTTAGCTGAATATTACAATTAGTTGTTAGCATTCTTGTCCTGATGTTATAAAATCAAAATGAAGTGTGAAATATCAAGCCCTGAGTATAACAGCCAAAACACTTGAAGGACAGTAAACTATAAGGTAATTTTATGCAATTTATAAAAAGGTGTTTAAATTTTCAGGTTTCTCTTTGGTTTCAATTACAGTTTTAGTTTAAGTTCCATGAGATGGCTGTGTTAAAAAAATATTCTTATACAATAATTCCCACATGAATTATTTCATAAGGGAGCATGGAATATTCCTTCCAGCAAGGAGGAAGAAAAGGCATTCCAGAACATTCTGTGACAAACCTCTATAGATTATATTAATCAGCATATCATATAACTTGAAACTTCTCAAAGAGCTTAGTTAAAGAGCCAACAACTCTTTGCTCTCTCTCTGATAGGTACCTGGATTTGTGCTATAGTCCCCAGTGGATGTCACATCATTTCTGTAAGTCATCTTACAAACAAAATTCTCAGTGGCAGCTCTGGACAGACAATTTATCTTTGCAAGTTAAATCGGATCAGCGCTGATAGTGTATAACAGCAGAAGTGTGAATGTGAAGCTGAAAGCGCACCAAAGCTAAAAATAAGTTTACAATAAGATATTTACACGGCCAATGCAACTTATATTTACACAAAAAAACATGGTGACATATGCATGGACAGTATGCAGCGGGTATAAAGCAGTGCTTCATTGTATTGAAAAAGGGCTTTGGTGTGATATGGTACTTCATTATTAGGTCAACACCTTTTTAGGCATTACAACACTCACATCATGGACACTTCATGGACATTCCTGTCAATAAAATCATAAAATGGTTTCATGTACTACAACTACATCAAACAATCCGATGCAAAAACAAATGTACAAGTCCACTCTTGCAGTCATGCTTCTGTAGTTGCTCCAGAAATCCACAAGGTGGCTCCCTCTACCTAAGCTAGTGTTGGTAGGAGGAAGAGGAGCAGTTGGGATGGATGTGCTTCAGGTGGCAGGAGTGGCAGAGAAGGTGGCCGTTCAGGGGGTAGCAGCGGTGCCCCTCCTCATCGTTCAGCTCCATCTTACAGTCCTGAACAGACACAAAGGACGAACATTTACGGCAGTTTTGAAAAGGATTGTTATACTTTTCATTGTATGTTTACTGACAATGGCTTAAAACATTTCTCTACATATGTCGTACATTTTTAAGGAGGAAAAAGACGAGAATCAAACTTCAGTACAGTAATCCATAAATGACTGAACAGCTTGAAAGATACTTAGGAGGACACGGCCACTCAATAGTTAAAACTTCAATGGGGAGCCACTCCTAAAATTACACTGATTTTTGTTTTTGTGAAGTGAAAAGACTGGTGTTGGCAATCAGGCTTTGGTGAGAGAGAAGAGGCACTTCTCGAGTAAAACGCTGAGACTGATGATGAGGTGTTCCATACCTGCACTCCTCTCCTCACACAATTACCAGCAAAACTATAATTAAGCTTTGGAATGAACTGCATATGATTTCTTGAATTGAGGGCTTTAACAGTTGGCCTGGTGCCAACTGAACATGAAATAAATATGAAAGTTTTTTTCTTCAAATTATTAGAAAAATGCTTTTCTTGATTTTCAGTCTCATAACAGGGAAATGTGTCTGTGTTGTCGTTTTTACCCACCTCACAGTGGTAGCATTCCACATGATAGTCCTTTTCCATGGACACAACCCGAATGGTTTCATCAGAACCCTGGAATAAAATTCAAGCAGGTAAAAGCAACTGAAGTAAATCTCACCAGAAAACATTTTAGTGTCATTTTCTGTGTGACAGTCTGACAAACACTTCAACAGATCAATAAAAAGGATGAATACACAGAAGTCTAAGACTTAAGTGTCTATACTTCAATCAGCCTCTCTGGATTAAAAGTTTAGTCACTCATCGCTCTCTAGCTGCTTCATCAGAGGAATGCCATTATTTTTTGTCTCACCCACCACTAAAAAAAAAGCTATTTATGCTCATGACAAAATAGCAGTTGCAAAATATGTTGGCATTTACAGATACAGATGCAAAATATACTGGATAGAACAGCTCAATGAACTGATTATTCTAGAAAATTGTGTGGAGGTGCTTTAAGCACCTGTAATATTTCCTCAGTTCAAATACTACTGACCTCAAAAGAAACTCCTCTCAGCTTCAAAACAACTTCCATACATGCACATGACAAACTAAACCCCTTACACACACACACACACACACACACACACACACTACCCACTGCTTACTTAAAGGGGAGGGCAGGGGACATTCCAGCAAAGTCAACTCTAATTTTGGACATTTCTCTGCATTTGCCAGCACGTTCTACTTGTGCGTTAAACCACTCTTCCATCCTCTTCTTTCACACCAGCTCAAATAATCAGCCCCGCCCTATTTTCTGTGTTTGGTTGAGTACATATAAGGGGAAAGAATGACTATTTGTTGAGTTAATTCTGGCTGAAGCTCCAAAAATAAAGGTATGTGGATTGTATAGACGAACTGTAAAGCTGATCATATGGTCCACGCTGAAGAGCTCCTCTGGTCTTACAGTTTTGTGACACACTTTACATCACCTGCTAAATTTCCTCAACGGTTTGTGTTGTCTTAACGTCTGGTTTGTGCTCTAATACACAAGAAGGCTAATTCATCCATCTTTACCCTTAAGAGAATTAGGTTAAATGGTCAAACAGTTGATTGTACTGTTAGGCATGTCTATGTTAGCATTTTAATCAGACATTAAACAGGACAAGACAAGAAACCTGATATTTATCTGCCAAATGAACAATCCATGCTATCACTGGGTGTATTTAAAGACTTCATGTAAACTAAGACAGAAGTGAGACACTTGTTGAGACTGCCTGCATTTTTTTCAACCAACATACACTGCTGGTGTTAATCTGGATTACCAGGAGCATAATCTACATACACAATACAGACCGATGGTATCGTACCTCAGAAGGCAGGATAGGCTGGTTACATGCTGCACATTTAGGGGCCAGAACCCTAGAAGAGGCACCAAGAGACACAAAAAACACAAAGATTAATTTCAACTGCACTGAAAGTGAACTGAACAGAACTGCATGAACTCAGCTGAAATCATTTCAGTTCAACGGACCACGATTGAAATTCCATCTGTGCAAGTATGAAGGCTAGTTTTCCTATATAATGTCCCTCTTTCAACCTTTCAAACTGCTGAGCCACCCCTGTTTGCCTTGAAACGCTCTCTGAATGTTCCTGATTTGACTAAGGAGATGCCAAGTTTGCAGATGTGCTGGCTCTGCATTACACACGTGATTCCCCAAATCCAAGAACGAGGAGAAAAGCAAAAGTAAAATGAATTCATTATTTCCACACACATCTGCAGATGGCTGGCACCTGGATGTCTGAGGGAATAACAAAGGGCCTCTCAGTGTGGATAAGCATGACTGTGGCTCAAATGCAAACACATACAGTATGCACACCAGGGTTTTTCTGATTTAATTAGCGTAGAGAACATGTGGGAGCTGCTTGGCAGTGATGGACTGCGTGCTTAAAGCTAGCTTGGACTTAGTCTGAGATTGATTAGTGTCATACAAGCAGGGAGATGAGTTTCTGCTGAACAGAGCTGCTGGTGAAATGCTACAAGTGATGAAGTTTACTGCATTTCTATGGGTAACAGTTAAAGGACCATACTGGTGATCGTGCATGTTTGAGCCTAATATATACAATCCACATACATGTTACGTTACTGACAACCACTTCCCAAAATATAGTACTTTAGAAGCTCAATTTTAGAATTTTTTTTTCCTACTTTCCAGGCTTTCCTTGGCTTCAGTTCATTCCAGGACGCTATTAAAATCAACTTGTAGAAACTTGAAACATGCGTGACGTGTAATCCATCACAGCAAACATTATGTCTATTAGGTTTTTTGTTGAAGAAACTTTATTTAACCAATCTAACACAGAGCTGCACGGAAGAAATGCATGTCTCTGCCAGGAAACATAGTCCGAGGAGAAGACGATTTTACAGGGAAATTAAAAAGAACGTCCTTCTACGATTGTGCATAAGTGTGAGTGAATCACTGAATTTTAAGGTGGGTGTATCACCTGAACATTTGATTTTGAAAGATTAGGGGATTTGGCAAANTCACTGAATTTTAAGGTGGGTGTATCACCTGAACATTTGATTTTGAAAGATTAGGGGATTTGGCAAATAACAGGAAAACTAAAATACAGTTTTATGTTTTGGAAATTGTTTGGCAGACCTAATTGTTTGGATATATATGCAGGTTCTACATATTGGGCTCAAACGTGCATGATCGCCGGTATGGTCCTTTAACTCTTGGAACATCCCTTTTCCTCACACCCACACAAAATCCTGATACTTTATTCAGAAGTCAGAAGCTCCATTGCCTTTTGGACTTGACAGTGTGTTATGTTGAATTTGGCTGAGAGGAGCATTTGGGTGCATGCCTCTCCTCTCACCTCCCACTGGACAGTGATCTTTCCTCTCTTTCCCTCCCTCCTTTTCATCCCTGACTGCGCTTCTCATGTGTCTGCCACGTGTGGCAGACACACAGTCAAAACATGCAGCCCTACTCAACCTGATCCTGTAGGAAAGTCACAGGGCTGTGCTGTGATTTAACTACGTAATTTTTCAAGTGTCACATGAAAAGTTCAACAAAGCTAATTATAATGAGCTCAGGGTGACTGTACACACTCACCTGTGGTAGTCTTTGACACAGTAGATCTTATTTTCAGTGTCCACAGTGAAGGGTACTCCATCCAGGCTCTCATTACAGATGACACAGCGGAAACAGCCAGGGTGGTATGACTTCCCAAGTGCCTGCAGGATCTATAGACAGAAATAATTGCAGAATAATAACAGCAGAAGAGAATAGTTCAAAGTTAAAGATAAATACTCAGGATAATATAAAAAGATAATATAACAAGCGATCAGACCTGCCAAATGAATAAAGACTATTCATAAATAAAGTCTTTCATTGGTGGATTCAAGGTTAAACTGGATGTAAATGAAACATCTTTCAGAGCTGACTGTAAAAAGATTCAGATAATGAAATAGGAATCTTATTAATGAGCAAATTACACACATTACATCTATTCATATTTTACAGCTATACAAGCTATACAAAATAAGTTCTCAGTAATTATGTCCATTAGATGTCTGCTGTGAGTAGAACTGTCTGCCTGGCCTGTATGGAGAACATGTGTAGACTCATGTCACAAGAAATCCCTCATATCCTGCCACACATGCCGACTTTTGATCACATCCTGTGTATATGTCTGTTTTGCTTTTACCCATGAACCTATGGGTGTGTGTGAGAGACACAGAGAGAGAAGGGGGGGGATGGAAAGAGAGCGAAAGAGANAGGGAGGGGGTAGGGGGGTAAAAGACACATGCAGAGCCAATATTTCCTCTTGAGCCTTTAACCAGATGTGCCCACAGAAAGCTTATTTTGGGCGGAGTAGGTCTAAGTTTCTTCTAAGATGATCTGATTCTTTTTCTCTCACACACACAACACACAGAAAGAAAATAAAGCACACTCACCATGTCCATGATCAGATGTCCACATGCGCTGCACTTGTCAGCAGACTGCTGGAAGCCAGAGTACTTCAACAGACAGAGAAGAGATGACACTGAAATCATTGCTGAGCCAAAGAAGAACCCACAGACAGTTTTATTGATTAAAATCCCTCTCTGACTCCGGTTCAGACTCATCGCTCAAAGGCTCAATGGCGTCTCGCAAACATAACCCAAAGTAGCTTGTGGTTTGGCATATGGAATCATACTAAAATCAGGCCTTAAAAATACTTAGAGTTCCTCTTTGTCTTGCGGCATGAAGAGCATCTTTAAGGTGTGCCACAATACATGATAAGAAAATATTTAAAGACAACTTTTTATTTATGTGATTATCATTTAATTTGGCAGCTCAGCTCATTATTCATTATTATGTCCAGTATCAACAGTTTCAGTGAAGTAAAACTGCAGCAGCAGGCCTGACAGATGAGACAAAGTTTAGAGCACATGAAGGGAGCAGAGCCAAACAGATTTCATTCAGAATAAATTTTTACTTTAATGAAGCAGCTTGTGCTGAAACGTTGGTGGAGTGAATGCAAGGACGATTGGGACAAAGTACTTTGAAAATGCTTGCAGCAAATATAAAAATAAATCTGAAAGAATGGTGCATCCTTTGATTATGAAATAAATGAATGTTTTCCACATCAGAGTGTGATGGTGTGAAGTGCCTAAGTCTGACTCCCCCCAGTACAAAACAGCATCTCCAGTTACTGACCCACTTCCACTCCACAAAGGACAGGAAACTGATATCAAACTGCTTTAAATGCTGGAAACGGGGCCACAGATTATAGGTTACATTTAAAGGATCATACCAATGGTTTTGCCTGTTTGAGCCCAATAAACACTACCCGCGTACATGTTACATTATAGCCAACCATTTTCCAAAACATAAAACTATATTTTAGTTTCTCTGTTATTTTGCCAAATCCCTTAATCTTTCAAAATCAAATGTTCAGGTAATAGAACCAAGTAAATTCAATGTTTTTCCTGCTAACCTTTATACATAATTGTAGAAGGCACTGTTATTTTAATTTCTTGATAAAAGCCGTCTTTACCTGGGACTCTATTCCCTGTATTCTTGAATCCATATTGAAATGCTAAAATTACATTACTTCTCCAAAAATGTTTGATAGACGTTTTGTTCTTTGTGATGGATTATTTATCTCAAGCCCGTTTCAAGTCTCTACAAGTTGATTTTTATAGTGTACTGGAATGAACTGAAACCAATAGCAGACTGGAAAGTAGCAAAAACATTTCTAAAATTTACCGCTACAGTAGTGTCTTGGGAAACAGACCCGGCATTATGGGCGGGCATCCGTGGGCAATGCCCGCTCATTTGAATGTCGTGCCCGCCCAGATGAAATCGGCAGTTAAAAAAAAACCAAAAAAAACCAAAAACGAATCTGTCCACTATCCTATTATTAAGACAACTTCTCTGCTATCAAATAAGACAACAGAGAAAATAGCAGCACAACTCAAACGCGTTCCTCACTGCAAAACTGTAAAAAAATACATGACTGCTGTCACTCACGGTCCAGGTGCTGCTGTCAGCGCTCAGCAAGCATGACCAGGACTTCATTAGATATTATCTGACTCACCTGTTTAAGGTATTTATGTTCTGTGTTGGAGTATCTGGTTGATGTCCTATAGTTTAAGACAAACTCTCTACTATCAAATAAGACAGTAATGGTTATTATCATAGCAGCACAACATAGATGTGTCCTCACTACAAAAGTACAGTGTCGTTATTTGATGACAACAATGAAATGGAGGGATCACACTGGTAGGTGGCTGGGAATGAGGGTCGCTGACCACTGACAATAAGATCAGCTATCGGGATGGATGGAGAGATGGATAGTAAATTTAAGTCATGGCAATGTAAGGTGATAAGCCCAGAGGACCAACACACTATCCATACTTTTGGATTGGCATAACCGTTTTGTATATGTATGCAATTTGATCTTGCAACAGACAGATAACATAGTGCGTAAGTGAGTGTGTGACCTTCACCAGCCCTACGGTGGTGTTTTTTGTTGATTTTGTTTTACATGTAATCTCAGTTTGGGCTTTAATCTGCTTTAATTTTGTGCTTTATAATAAGTGTACATTTGTATAATTTATACATGAGTTTGTAGCCTAAATGTTGTAAATTTTCTTGGGTGCGGGTAATACACTGTNTATAATTTATACATGAGTTTGTAGCCTAAATGTTGTAAATTTTCTTGGGTGCGGGTAATACACTGTGTGTGTCATAGCCTATTTGGGAAATTATGAGTAATTAAAATTAATTTAATCTAAGCAAACAAACAGGCTGCAAAACGTGTCAAATTTACACCTGTTGCGACGTGAATTTATGACTGCTCCTCAATAAAGTTTGGCAACGCGAGAAATTAAGATGGATTCACATCATCCAGTGATGATGATTTGGTGCTGATGCTTTTGACAGAAAAGAATAAAAAGAGAAAATGCTTGTGAACAGCATATGGAAGTGTGTGTCAGGTCACATTAATATCTGAGCCATTTGGCTGTAGGTACACAGGCTGTGCGTAAAGGCGCACACACCGGGCGGGCGCACGGACTGTGAGCAGATGAACAGGTGAAATACATCCCTGCCAAGATTTACATCCCCAAGATGAAGGAATGAAATCGCTTTAACAGCTCACATTTGGGGCTGTTTGGATGTGAGAGGGAGAGTTTGGTGCCTTCAACCTCCTCATGACTGAGAAAGGACGGGATGTATTTTTCGGCACAAATAACGACAAAATAAGAGTGGACTATAATCGATGCTGCCCATATACCTATTATATTGCCCCTAAGAAGTGCCATAATCACTATTTGATAAAAGTTTTTCAAAGTAATAAATATTGTCTTAGGTTACATGATTTGTTGTCCGGGAGTGGGGATGCAATTCTGGGTAAGGATTCAGTTTGAGGCACAACAAAGATGCGCACCGAGTTCAACATAAAACGTTATGTTGGGTACGCGAAATCGATCTCGGAGTGAATAAAATAAATGCCGAGTTTTCGCGATCCCCTCCCCCCCTCCCCAACCGCCAACAATCCAATCTGACCGCGATGCCCGCCCGNCCCCCCACCCGTCAACAATCCAATCTGATCATGATGCCCACCCATCAACATCAAATGCCCTGCCAATTAATTTGCTCTGCCACCGGGACTGTCGGGAAATGGTTGGTAGAAATGTAAATGTGGGTAGTATTTATTGGGCTCAAACATGCAAAATCACAAGTATGGTCCTTTAAGTCCTATGGTCCTGTAATGTAATGAATATTGAATGACTAGTGAATTGAGGGAAAATGTTCCCTTATTTATCTGCTAAATTAACTTAAATAGCAAACATAACATATAGGAGAACATAAGCTATTTTGAATAATTGAATACAGATCTATTTACCCCATTATTGATTGTGTATTGACATTATTGATTGTGTACTGTCAACTTACCAGAAAGTCCTCTTCACAGAACACCTTGCCTCCGACATAGTAGAACGCTTTCCCTCTCAGCCTCCGACCTGCAGGATCACACACAGATAGAAAAGTACATTTCTGCACCCACAACTCTCAAAACCAGCCTCTGAGAAGAAAAACATAATATTTTTCATTATTGAATTACAATAAGCAGACTATAAAATGTATGATGATTGACTTATCTTTTATAGTCTATTAGAATGAATATTTTTTTTTTTTTTTTTTTNTTTTTTTTTTTTTTTTTTTTGCCTTGTGGAAAATCTCTAACAGGCCCTATGCAGACTGTCTGAAAATAATTTACACCACAAATGCAAAAAGTCTATGGTGATGAATTACAGCTATTTGAAGTTAATGGACCCTCTTGCAATATTCATTATGTCCTGCTGAATCCCAGGCAGATAAATCAAATAAAGAGATCTATGGCAGGCTGCTGTCTTAATATAATATAGCTAGGACATAGAACAGGTTTCAATAGGACTGGAAACGCATCTGGATCAACCACATGAGAGGAAAATGGTGATGAAACTGATTTAGTGGCTGTCAAGGCATTGACAGGTCAAAGCAATGTGAACATCATCTTCTTTGTTCCTTTCTGGTGTCATTCCACATGCCGAGTGTACTTCCTGTAATAGCTCTGTGGACTGGATCTGGCTCTCACATAGACACACACACACACACACACACACACACACACACACCAAAAGCTCTTTGCTCACTTCACATAGCTACTCCTGCCCATGTCCCACAGGAAGAGGGAACATTCCACACATTTTCTGAGTTGGGAGGTGAGGGAGGGGACAGGAGGGGGGGGCTAACCCTGGTCTACAGGAGTCTTCTTCATCTCCCCAGCTCCTACTCAAACCCTGTTTAGACCTGATAACTTGTATCCACATAAATCCGGATTCTCTCAAACAGCAACTTGGTTAAACCAGTAAACTTAATATCCTGTTTATCAAAAAGAAAAAACAAATGCCAATACAAGAATACAGAAGAGTACCGACTCACAAGGCAAACAGGAAACTGCATAGAAATGTGCACGGTGAAGAAAAATGTATTTAGCCTAATATGGGAGATTGACCTGTCTTCTCTCTCCTTCCCTCTAAAGTGGTCATTAAATTAATAGAAGATTAATTCAAAGTCAAGGGTTAATTTCCTGCAAGGGCCAGAGAATTAACCCACAGTTTAATGGCTATAGAACAAAGAATTGTGGCAAAGAAAAAAACAAACACTACAAAGGAAGATTTGTCTTTCACATCAGTGGCACTTGAAATTCTTTGTACCAGTGTTTCACAATCATGATATCTTTATGTGACAGAATAATGATGGTAACTCAGTATCACAATCCCTCTAAGTCTTGCACAATAACTGCCTTCAGAGGAGACAAGCCCCTCTGATCAGGCCAAGGTGTGGAACTAGCCTTGGGTAATTACTCACAGACACTTTTGGAACTGTGTCTCTAAGGAAAGAAGGAAGGATGAGAGAGATGAAGTGAGATATGGGCCATTCCTCTTCTCCATTCCTGTCTTTTTCTTTCCAGTGAGTCGCAGACGGAAGGCTCTGAGCTTGTGAAAAGATAAGAGTTTAATTAAAGTCAGTAGTCAGGGCTGACAGTTTGCAACGCCCCAGAAAGAATTGCGACAATTTCTCTTTCAGAAAAATGTAAAATACCTGAGGGATGGAACAAAATGAAAGGACACTTTATTAATTCCCTTATGTAACTCATGCAGAACATAAGCAATTTACAATGACCCGACCATGACTTCCTAATCGAGCCACAGCCCTGCTTCTTCCTGTAAGCAAATTAGTCATGTGAAACGTGAGCATGAGAGTTGCACATCTCTTTACCATCAATTTCAGACCGGGCAATTTTTGAGAGTTTTAGGTCCCATCTCACCTCAGGTCATTTCTCTGTGCTGCTAAGAATATATCTGTGTTTAAATGTTAAAGAAACACTCTGTTGGTCTGAATGCCTTTTTTGTGAACAGCACCTGGGAAGCTTTGCTCAAGGCTTTCATAAACTATCCAGACTCATGACCTATCAGATCATGTTTGTTTGCCTGACTGGCTGGGAAAAGGTCCTAATGTTAAGAGGGTTGGATCTGAGAGGAGGTCCGTCCACTCGCCAAACTCACAGCAACTGTTGTTGTGAGTGAAGCTACTGAGCTACCATACTGATTAAACACAGCTAAGCACAAAGAAAATGGGTGAGAGAAAGAAAATCCCAGTGTCTGCTAGTATTATAAAATAGCAAAGAAGTCATTAGAGTGGTTCACACAGTTACAAAGTCATTTCCTGTTGAGTTTCTTTTTATATAAACATACTGTCAACAAATATGAGATAATCTAAATAAGGAGAGGCAACATTTAGTCTCAGCTTTTCTGTTTCCCCAAAATCTCTCTATCCCAGCGTCCTTGTTCTCTTCTCTCAGCTTCTTGTGTTCTTTTTCCTATATTCATCTTTTCTGGTCCATAGATTATTTAGGTTGAGTCCCATGTCAGCCACCTCCCCTTTAAAAACAGGACAAAGTCTGCAACTGGACGACGATTCTCAACGAAGGCTTGGGCTTTCTCCCAGAAAAGGCTGTACCTGTTTGGAAACAGTCAATGATTAGCCTGAAGGGAAGCCCCCCTGCAGCGAAGCTCTGAATCCCAAACATGCTGCAGGATCTCCTAGGCAGCAGGAATGTTCTCCTGTCCATTAGGCACTCTGGGGGGGACTGGAGTCGGGGAAGTTCATGGACATGAAGACTTGTTACGTAACTCAACAAGCATGACAGTTGTCTTGTGATAGAGATTTGAGAGGATGATAAGAGGGGCCTCCTCATGTGAACACAATGTATGTGTGTATGTGTTCTGTGTGTATTGTGTGGGTACACACATGAATACATATGTATGTGCATGTATCTGTGTGCCCCTCAAAGCTTGCTGTGTGTGTGTGTGTTTGTATGTGGGACGTGGTGCTCCCCTGAATGGTCTCCCTGTGCTGCATCTCTTTGGACCCAGCTGACATAAGAGCGCCCTGTGTCCTCCTGAGGGCCCCCGTGCCTGCATCCCTCCCCAGCTGAGATGCTTTCACCCTGGGGCCACTCAAAACCCAGCTCAACCTTTCTGCCCTCACATGGTGGAAGCTATGAGAGCTATGTCCCAGTTTAGACATCAGCATCACTCTGCATGCCATGCGTCTCCTCTTTTTTATCTTCTCCCCCCCAACACACACACACACACACACACACACACACACANACACACACACAAGATAAAAGACAATGCAATTTTAATTACACATTCACAGATGTAACCACCGAGGTCAAGGTGCTACAGAATAATGGGCCTGAGAGGGGTCACCATGGTGCCACACATAGTCCACATACCCATGCTGGGGGAGAAACTTTAATTGGTTGGATTTTCCCAGCTCAGCAGCCTGACAGGACTTTACCAAGTGAAATGCACTACAGTTACACCACAAAACTACAAGTCAGTCTTACATGTGACCAGGAGTCAAATCCACTGGGATGATGGATCTCACCTGATGTCTCGCTGTACCTAACTGGTCCAGTAAAATGTCTATTTCAGACGTCTATAACTATGAGCAATGGAGGAGCAAGAGTGTCCAGGTTTTCAGTCCAACCAAACTCTAAAACCAAATTTAAAACACTCTTGCTGGTTGCAGGGATGAATGGATAATCCATAAAACATGCTGCAGACACATGGGCATGTTGGAGAGACGTCCTTCATACAGAAGGTTGGCAGTGATAGTTATCGTCAAGGTCCACGTGTCGGCGCTGAGAAGCAACCGAACATTATGTAACTTAAATAATTATTCATGTTCAGCTCACTGGACCGTTAATGCTTAGCTGTTCCAACATGCGTGCACCTTCTCCTTCTATCTTAGGACACTTTGGTAAATTATTTTTAGATTATATTTTTAGATAAATGAGCCATACAGGCAACTCATGCATATCTTCATAAATTCTGTTTTCTCCATTTAATTTTACGTAGGGCGTATGCTCCTTAAACATGACTAGAGGATTTTCAGTGTTAATGTCCCCTCACAGATAATGATTTCAAATGATATCAGTAACTGGCTGGATGGATGAATGAACTTGGGGAATAGTTTTGCTCCCTGTGTCGTTGCATATTTGCTGCACTTTGTGTGGGCTGGAGGACTGACTGACTGACACACCCAGAAACCAAACACGGGCATCGTGGGATTGTAATCCACAACTGAGTGTGTGTTTGTGCTCCGGGCAGCGAGTGACTGACAAAGAAGATACCACATCCATTCAGCAGGACAGCAACCTATTAGTCAGGAGGTGACATGAGCTTAACGGGTGATCAAATAAGAATAAGTAAGTACACACACACTGCTCCCAGTCTCAAAGAGACTGGGAGCAGTGTGTGTGTGTGTCTGCACATATGTAAAAGTGTGTGTGTACTTACTGCAGGAGCTGCAGGTGAAGCAGTTGTCATGGTAGAGGCTACCCATAGCCTGGCAGGCCAAGTTGGCTCCATGCACCGCCTTGTTACACTTCACACAGACTCCTGGAACACAACATATCACCAAGTCAGACGAGTCACATGAAGACACATATTCAAGTCACATGTCACTTACCTCATAAAGGATCATACTGGTGGTTTTGCATGTTGAGCCCAATATAGTTTTAGATCATTCCAGTATGCTATGAAAATCAACTTGTAGACACTTGAAAGGTACTTGCAATCAATAATCCATCACAGTGAAAACGTCTATTAAGTTTTTTGTCAAATTTATTCAACCAAAAATGTGTCTCCTAGGGAATATAGTCACAGGAGAAGATGGCTTTTACCAAGAAATTAAAAACGGCCATCCCTTCTACATTCAAATGTTCTTGTTAGCCATTTAAACACTGAAGTAGAAACCTTTAAAATTTTAAGGTGTATCACATGAAAGTTTCATTTTGAAGGTTAGAGGATCTGGCAGGAAAATTAAATACGATTTTATGTTTTGGAAAATGGTCGCCAGTAACGTAACATGTATGCAGATAGTATTTATTGGAATGAAACATACAAAATTGCCGTATGGTCCTTTAAATCAGACAATATATACTGATGTATACGCATCAAAACAATGAGTCTAAGATGCAAATACAAACTCTGTGATATAGCAGCACAAAAGGGAGTGGAGAAGATTAAACCAGACAAAAACAATGGAAGCACAGAAACAAATCACTTCACAAATCAGGAAGTATCACTGAAAGGGAAAATATGGCTTTATTTGCTTGTTTGACTTGGCGCAGAGATTGAGAAATCTGTCGATGAATGCTTTGATAAAAGTCCAAGTAGTGTTCCTAACATAACACACACATGCAGTCAGTAGCCTGACTCCCAGACGCTCCAGCCTACTTAACAATATTCCATCAACCTGTTCCAGCCAAAACAGATTAGCATTGGACAATGCAGAGGAAATGAAAAATGACAAAAGGAAGAAACAAAGATAAAACCCAAAACACATGAAAGCAAGAGCATTCTCTTTTCTGCGCTGGATAAAGAAGAGAAGTTTATGCTTTGAAAATATTATCTCTGATCTCTCTCTCTCTCCTTTTCCTGCCAGTCTCCCTGTGGGTATGAACTGTATGACACGGGTTATATGACAAACTGATTTATGGACTGTGACCAATGAAACACCATCACAGCCGATCACAAACGAGCTACTTCATCCATCAGATATAATGTGGCTACAGATATAATACAGATAAAATGTGACTATTTAATATAGATATGTGACTATTTAATATAGATATAATGTGAGACTACAGATATAATACAGATAAAATGTGACTATTTAATATAGATATAATGTGAGACTACAGATATAATACAGATAAAATGTGACTATTTAATATAGATATAATGTGACTATTTAATATAGATATAATGTGAGACTACAAATATAATACAGATAAAATGTGACTATTTAATATAGATATAATGTGAGACTACAGATATAATACAGATAAAATGTGACTACAGATATAATATAGACATAGTGTGACTATGATGTCTAGATATTCAAAGTCTGGCTCCAGGGCCACATCTGGGCCCTCCATCATAATATTGGTGACCCCCCAAAAGTCATTAAAATCCCAAATGAAATATGAGCAAATAAATACTACTGTATATACTCAAATATAAGCCGATCTCATGTATAAACTGACCCCCTGATTTTGACCTGCAATTTTAGATTTTTAAAGAAACCTGTATATAAGCTGACCCCCCCGATATTGTTCCATCTATTTATTTGTTTAGTAAATTACCTGTTTTTCTGGGTATTGTCATAGTATTCCTCTGATTTTCTGAAAATAATCCACATACCGGTACCGGTAAACATGATATTTATTTCAGCAGCTGATTACCGTAACTGACCAATCACAACAGTGCTTAGTGGCTGCCACAAAATGTGCTGGATTAGATGTTTTGTCAGGAAATATCTCTAAGGTATGATTTAAACTATTTTCCATGGATAGTGGTAATGGTTAGTATTTCCACCCCTGGAAATTTCGTTCTCTGTGATCAAATTTAAATTTCTCGTGTATAAGCCGACCTCCCAATTTGCTTTGTGAAATTTGGTAATAAAAGCTCGGCTTGTATTTAAGAAATTTATGGAATTAGAAAAAAAATGTTGTACTTGTGAATTAACAGACATTATTTTCATAAAGTTGGAGAACACAGCATGATGGGAAATGATTATGTGACTGTTTTGGATGCACATTTNTTTCATAAAGTTGGAGAACACAGCATGATGGGAAATGATTATGTGACTGTTTTGGATGCACATTTGTCATCTCTGCGCCCCACAAGTTTTATCCATGAAAATAAGCTAGCAATTGCCAGACACACCTTGTCATAAACACCTGGCCGTTAGCAAACAAAAACAGCCAATTCAACACAAAACGGACAGAGGACTACACATTTATATTAGCGTCTCATGCTAATCCTAAACCGTTGTGTTCAATCTGCCAAACAACAGTTGCGGTTTGCAAGGCTGCTAACGTCAAGCGAGACAAAACATGCTAAGTTTCATTCGGCTTTTTGTGCTGGTAGCACAGAAAGAACAGAAAAGATCATCTTTGTTCTCAAGTTTTTGTACGACCAAGATTTCATGGTTTGCTTTCTTATGTGACATTACTACTAATCTAAACAAACTTAGGCCTGCAGCTTCAAGGTGGAGGGACTAATTAGTGATTTTTTTTTTTTTTCCCCCAATGGCCCCTGGCTCCCCTTCATTTTGCAAAATTTGCCTGGACAGAATTATTTGAGTATCCCTGCTATAATGTATCCAATCATTAAAGCGACAGCAAGAGAGGAAGAGGTTAGGAGAGGTGAAGGATGAAGGCAGCAACTTTCTTTTTAGGTCTCAGGGTCTGTGTGTGTGTGTGTATACAGTATATATGTTGGGTTTGTGAGGTTATTTCTGTGTGTGTTATCCCAAGACGACTCCTGGGAGAAGAGAGCAGTCCAACTCAGCTCAGCTCAGCTCTGAATACTACAAAGAAACTTCTGTTTCCACTGTATCCAATACAGATCACGTGCCTCCACAAACACAGTTACACATAATAAACTTGTCCAAATGTGACTCCACATAGCCCCGCAGTAATACAATATACATTTGGGCTATATATATATAATCCAACTAATCCTCCTCTAATGCCATAACAGAGAGCGGAATAGCTGGAAAGAAGATTCAGAGCTAAATGAGATATTATTAGAAAGCTCTTATGTAAGCAAGTTTGTTTTCATGGAAACAGTGACGCTCTCATAACAAACTACGATATTAAATGGAGGCCCTTCAAAATCCCATTTTCTGTACTATTTCCTTCAAATGCTTACTGTAGGAGACAAATGCCTCCTAGTAGTTTTATGTTGTTGATAACATATAATATTCGCATATGTCTTATTTTGCATATTCCTTTTACAGTTTTTCAGAATATAGATTTGTGTTGTGAGCATGGTTTCATTTACTTTTGGCATGTGGATAAATGCATATTGATTGTAAGCCTAATTGGTTCAAGTCCCTGATATCCTGGGGATTATCCTGTAACGTACAGCTGGATAAAGAGTGGAGCCTCGCGGTTTTCTGACCGTGTTATTTGGATCATGTGAGTTGCGTTAAGTGGACTGTTTATCACATAGACAAACCTGTGGATACGTTTTATTTTATTTTTGTATGTTAAAGGACTATACCGCCATTTTGCATGTTTGAGCCTAATATATTCCATTTTCATATACGTAATGTTACTGACAATCATTTCCCAAAGCATACTACTGGAACGGTGAATTAAAAAAATATTTTCCTACCTTCCAGACCGCCATTGGTTTCAGTTCATTCTGGCACGCTATTAAAATCAACTTGTTAATACTTGAAATGTTCTTGGGATAGGTAATCCATTATCGTGAACAACATGTAAATTCAGGTTTTTTTGTAGTTTCATAATTATAGCGTTTAAGCGCAATAAAAAGCATGGAGTGAACATACTGGGGAATATAGTCCCAAAAGATGACCTGCTTTTATCGAAGCATTTTAACGACCGTGACTTCATAATTTTGCGTAACTATTATCAGGCAAAACATCAATTTTTAAGGTGGGTGTATACTTGAATATTTGATTTTGAAAGATTAAGAGGTTTTGCAAAATATCAGGAAAGCTGAAATACAGTTTTATCCTTTGGGAAATGGTTATCAGTAACTTACATGTATGAAAATTGAATATATTAGGCTCACACATGCAAAAGGTGGTATGGTCCTTTAACCGTGTTAACAAAAGTTCAAAAGAACCCAACATCAGGGCTCACACTCTTTTTGGACTGCTAAGGATCCCAAACTTACTATAAAGAACTCATGTCAGACAACAGACAACTCAGCATGAGTTTGGTTTGCAGGAAAGTTGTACATACACACACACACACACACACACACACACACACACACACACACACGAATGAAATACAAGGGTTCAAGGATGGATTTACATACATCCAGACTTCTACAAAATCTGACATTCCATTCAGCCAAGGACATTTTTCCTTTAAATTTTGATAGCTCTGATTTATATGCCCCGCAAGAGAAAAAGTGAAAGTCTACTCTCATCTCTGTTGCTGTTTGGGACTGACATTCCTTGTTTTGTTAACGACCGCCATGCTAGTTGGACTACAAATCTGCCTTTGGCTGGAGTCCCATATTCCAAAACACTGTGATTATTCAGGGGGGCTCACTGCTAGCTTTATATGTGGAGCCAAAACTTCACCTCGTCTGTCTCCCCCTCACCTTTTGCAGCTGTCAAAACTCAGTGCATGAGTGCTTCCTTTTCACTGGCCAATGCATCGCTGGCTAAAAACGAGCCTCTTGTCACTGTAGCAGCTATTAATGTTAGCACGCCTCCACTGAGCCCTCAGTGTTCTGTTTCTTATGAAATATGGATCTGAGGATTTAGCAACTAACAAATAATTCAATCTGAAACATGTCAACCACAGGATAAATGTGAAACTAACAAATATGTACATCATAAGTGAAATAATGGATGGAGTTGTGTGATCCTTGTCATTTTCTGATTTATACACCCACAGATTCCACGCCCACAAGTGACAAAGAGTATTCAAGTCACTCAAATACTGCAGGCAATAGTGTATTCATAGACAAATTAGCAGGCACAGAGATGCACAGCAGAGCACCCCACATCCACATGTATACGTGCACACAAACATGTGCACGCATATAAAAGTCAGGCTCCAAAGCCTGCCCGAGCAGAAGCCAAGAATCCCTGAAGAGATGAAGCTTTCCACTCAACAGCCAGATGGGATAAATTAATCCTAACACTAAAATCTCACACTCAACTGTGTGTGTGTCTGTGTGTGTGTGTGTGTGTGTGTGTGTGTGTGTGTGTGTGTGTGTGTGTAAGGTAAAGGAAGAGAGAAGGCACCACACTGGGATGTCCCACCACTATTTCTCTCTTGGATCAACTCAACTATAAATTCCACAACCGCTCAGTCTCTTGCAGCTGAGGACAAAAGAAGTGTCCATGACCTTGTCCCTAACGCTCTCTGTTTGTCCGGTCATTCATTCAGCCACACTACAGGAACCTCCAAACACGTCTGGGATTCCCCTCCCCTTTGTATCTCCACATCTCATTTTTTAAATTCCTCGCTCTATTTCTCCAGACATTCCTCCGTGTTCCCCTGGTGCAGCCGTTTGGCACCGGACTCATTTTCCCAGAATCTCCAGCTGCAGTTACGCTAATCAACTCCCGGTGTACAGTTGGGAATTCTGGTGGATCCCTGCTCCGTGTGTGATCACAGGATAGGTAAATACTCATCACAGTATTTGAACACAGATGGGCTTGTTCAAATGTGCAACTATGAAGACTTTTGCAAAGAAAGAGAGGTTTGAGTTGAATACTAGCCTACACATGCTGTTTTTTTTCTGGGATGGAGGCATGACTCAGAGGTTGAGCCACACTGTGGTGGGAAACTCCATACCGGAACAGTGTGTGGGCTGTATGGGAAAGGGTGCCTGTTAATGCTATATATGACATTGAAGTCTACAGGTCTGCTGATTGCTCATTGTGCTCTCCCTCATATCTGTAATATCCACAGCGCTGTGCTTTTTCTGAACACTGTCGCGATGGTGACGTACGCCAGAACATCTTCCCTTACACACCAACGCAAGCACTCAGGGGGGCTTAAGAAGGCTGTGAATTTCAATCATGACATACCAGCAAGAAATTCCTTAACAAGGAGGTGGGGGGGTGGGCTGTGCATGTGTGTGTGTGTGTGTGTGTGAGTGTGTAGAAGGGGGTACTTTGCAGTCAACACGGTATCACCCATCTCACGCTCTCTCCTTCCCGCTGTCTTTCTTTTTCCTGAAACAGGATGTACCGTTTTCATGAATGGCCTTGTCTGCAACCACCTGGTCAACACATGAGCAGGAGCTCACTTTGCTGCTGCTACACACACTCTGAAGTGTACATCACACCTTTTCACTGTGTCACAATTACACACCTTTAAGGCTATGAATGGAGGGCAACAGAACCTGAGCAGATGAAGCACTAAACATCTACAGTTTGAATCGGCGTGGGAATCGATGTGACAAAAAGTAATGACTTGTGATGGAGCCTGGATACTGGATACTTTGTTTTTCCGCTTTAGCATTTGTTTCCTCAACGCACCACCGTGATCCACATAAAGTCAGCAGAACTGTTAAGGGGAACTGAAACCAGCCTATTCTACTGATGATGAACATTCTTCTCCAGCCCTGCCTTACCTCTCTTTCTCAACCATTCATCATCATTCATTTATTACATATTGATAACTGAAGGTCTTGTCCATTTGTGTAGTTTATGATTTTTAAAACAAAATGTAATTTCATCTAAAGCAAGGATGATATTAAAACAATGCAAGTTCAAAAGAAACTATGGGAGAAAGCATGGGAAACCAGAATTTCCAGCAGAAAACTCAGAGCATTGTTCTTTGTTCCTAATGCCCCTCAGACATCAGAACTTAAAGGACTATACCAGTGATTTTGCATGTTTGAGCCCAATAAAACTACCCACATACATGTTACTGCAAACCATTTCCCAAAACATAAAACCAAATTTTAGTTTTCCTGTTATTTTGACAACTCTCCTAATCTTTCAAAATCAAATGTTCATCTGAAACACCCACGTTAAAATTCTATGTTTTGCCTGCTAGCATGTATGTCTGAATGTAGAAGGTATGGTCGATATTAATTCTCAGAAAAAGCCTTCCTCTATTGGCACTGTATTCCCTGGTGGAAATGCACATTTTCTTCTGTGCATCTCCATGTTGAAGGTTAAATTAAGTAGCGTCAACAAAAAATAAGAACAACATTTGGTTTGCTGTGATGGATTACGTATCCCAAGCACGTTTCAAGTCTCTACAAGTTGATTTTAATAGCGTACTGGAAAAGCTGAAAATGATGGCTGCCTGGAAGGTAGGAAAAACAACTCAAACGTACTGCTCCAGTGGTATGTTTTGGAAAATGGTTGGCAGTAATGTAACATGTATTTATTGGACTCAAACATGCAAAATCACTGGTATGCTCCTTTAAAGTCACATGTTGTCATTCATTCTCATTTACAAGCACATGCATGGCTTGCTAACAAAAAAAAGAGTAATGACAAATGTGCAGGAACGGCTCTGCAGCAATGATGTCATTTGTAAAACTGTAAATATCAAACAAAACAGGAAAAAATGAAAGAGAATTCACTGATGGATTAAAGACTAAAGTGAGCATATATGGTGTCAGAAGAAGATGGAAAGGCAATATTCTCCTAATTGGCCTTGTTATGAGATGGCAGACCTGAAGAATTTAAACATTTGAAAAAAAAAAATTTATTTTAATCATTATGTCCATCAGGGTGGAATCCCTCACAATTGGGAAGATGTCCTATGTAAGAAATGTGCTTTTGCGTGACAGACAGAGACAGGAAGACAATGGTTGACAGTATAAATCTGCCAATACAGTAAAAATGTTTACAATTAAAAACAAGTGGATTGGTTTTCTAAATTGTGAGTGGCCAGTTTTCTCATTCAAATGTGTTTTATATACAGGCAGAAGCCTCCTTGCCTCCTTGCAGGGAGTGTAAACAGCCTTACCAAAGTAGTCAGCCTTAGGTTGGGCATCCATCTCTTTTTCCAGATGCTTAGTGAGGGCTTCTAATTTTATTTCAGCTGCTGAAGGCCCCTGATCAGGGGGCTGCACACGGCGAGACTGGCAGGGCAGGTGGATGGGCTTTGGGGGGGCTTCAGCTTCAGCACAGGCTGCATGTCCTGAGCCGGACATTTTGGTCTGAACTTGACCCTGGCTGAGAACTTTGAAGACATTGCCAGGGGGTGCAGCAGCCGAACCCTGAGCTTTGGGCTGAGGTGTTTCAGAAGGTGCAGGCAGGTGAGAGGAAGACGCCACGGGACCATTCTGAGGAAGGTTGCAAAGGCTGGCAGAGGGTCTTGAAGCTGGAGAAGGTGGTGTGTGATGGGCTGCAGGCTGAAAGTCAGCTCCTCCAGTGAAGGCACTCAGAGGCAAGGCAGGGATGAGGTCTGGAGTCGCTGAGGCAGGAGTTTCCCCTGCCCATCCCCTGGCTGACCCGGCAGGACTCTGCTGAGATGGAGGACTGATGGTGGCAGGAGGTGCAGGCGGGCTTTGAGGCAGCTGTTGAGGTGCACCGCTGCCAGAACCAGANGATGGTGGCAGGAGGTGCAGGCGGGCTTTGAGGCAGCTGTTGAGGTGCACCGCTGCCAGAACCAGACCCAGATGGAGAAATCTGGCTGGAGCTGGATGAGGCCCAAGAACCAGAGGGGCTGACCGGGTGACGCGCTTGTGAGGGCGCGCTATGAGACGCGTTTCCTGGGCTGGGGGGAGCTGGGGTGTGGTGCGGGTATGAATGTGGCTCTAAGCGCTCCTTATTATCGTAATTGTTTCCGTAGCCACATGCTCTGTCTGGAAGTTCAGACTGAGCGCCTGTGTGCTGCTTCTGGCCGTCAAACGGACCCGGAGCCGTGCAGCCCGGCGCAGGGCCAGACAGAATAGGGGGCTTCGCTGCCGCCTCACCCGGCTGCCTGTAGTTATTGATGGGTGGCCTGTCTCTGGTATGATACGTGCTGTTGTGACCCCCGTTCAGTTTCATGGCCTTGTTGTTTTTCGCCATCTCCTCTTGGTGTTTTTGCATGTGGATTTTAGTCATTTTAGACGCAAAAACCTTCCTTGTCTCTTCAAAGTCGGGGTTGTTTCCTGCATCCCTCCTCGTTCGAAATAAACCATCTCTGGAGGCTTCATACATGTTCAGGTCTTCGATAAATTTACTTGCTTCAAGACCCAAATCCTCGTATTTATCCATTTTGAAATGTATTACCCGTGGAAACTTCAATAAAAGCAAGGTTACCGGTTATAAAAGTTTATAAAGTGTCTCAGTGAGTTATGAGCTTACTGTACAGCAGCGTGACAGGAGAACATCCACGCCAGGCTCAAAGGCAACTTTTATCCGCTATTTCCAACTTTTCCCGTACTTTTTCCCTCCTGCGTGAAGAATTAAAAGTTTGAAACTCCTCTCGTCGTCGGTGAGTCTGTCGTCCGTCCTGCTCAGCTGTACTTTCAACAAGCCGCCGTGTGTCTGGTTATAAATGCGGGCAGATCCCGGATCCGATAGCCTGGACGACCCCACGAACTGCCCACTCCTCCAGCTTCACAGTCCCAGCGGGGAACCTTCATTCACAACTTTATCCTCCGCGGCTCAATCATGAAAAGTGCTTAAAAGTCGTTAAAATCGTTCGGTGTGTCCTTACCAACGCGGGAGGTGTTGAAAGCAGCCTTCTGTTGACGACTGCATTGTGGATTATGTTTGCACGGAGCCGTACGTGGCCACCGGTCGATAGTGGGACTGACTGGAGGAACAGTTTGGTTTTAAAGGCGCAGAGCTCAAACTGCTGTGGATCAGTCAGTGGGCTCTATTCATTAAAATCACGAGTGACTCATCGCTCCTTATCTATTTTAAAATACTTTTTTTTTTTTTAGTACACATGAAAGGCAAATTGAATTCTGATTTAAATTGATTTTCTGCTCCAAATTCTGCACTGACACACTGTCATCTTTAAAATATCTAACCTAAATGAATCATGGAAACACTTGTTGTTTCATACATTTAAAGGACCATACCGTCAATTTTGTATGTTTCAGCCCAATAAATATTACTCCCATATACCTGGACAGCCAATTTCCAAACCATAACACCATATTTTAGTTTTCAATTATTTTGCCAAATACCCTATATTTCATACTTAGATGTTCATCTTAAAATTCAGTGTTTCACCTGCTAACATGTCTGAAAGAAGAGACGACGTTTTTAAATTCTCTGTAAAGACTTTAAAAATGACTTCTCCTGGGACTATATTCTCTGGTGGAGACGTACTTTGTCTTCCATGCTGAAACTAATGGCAGTTTGGAAGGCAGGAAAAACAATTGTAATATTTACCCTTCCACTTGTATATTTTGGTAAATGGTTCTCAATAGTGTAACATGTACAGGTCGTATATTGGGCTTAAACATGCAAAATTGCCGGTATTGTCCTTTAAAACACAGACTGGGGAGAATACTATATATTATAGCAGTGGTTCTCAAACTGTGGTACATGTACCCCAAGTGGTACACCAGATGACTCTGGAAGTTTCTAAATGATTGAAATCTATGGCAATTATCAATTATTAGCATCACCAACTTCTAAACAAGTCTGAACTTGATCTGGCTTCAATTCAGAAATAAAATGTGTTTCATTCATAAATACTTTAATTTTAATTATTTTTCTCTTTTAATTAAGAATTAGATTTTTTTTTGTATGTACAAAGTTTTTTCTAAGAGGTGGTGCTTAGATAATTTGATTTGAGAGGTAGTACTTGGTTCAAAAAGTTAGAGAACCACTGTTGTACAGTAAAAAGAATTAAATTAGTAATAAACCCACTCGAATTGCTTAGGGTCAAATTAACTGAAACGTGACGTTTAACCCTTTCAGTGGTCAAAATTTCAAAAGCCATTTAACCATTTAAGATATTACTGAATCCAAACCACTGAATTCCCTTAAGTCTCACCTGCATGTCTATAATTATTATGTCTATAATTAATTACAAAAACAATCAATATATTTGATTGTCTTTGTAATTAACTGAGCTAGAACTGGAAGAGGGAGGTGGAGGTGGATTTATTTTTTCTAAATTTTTTCTGAAATACTACCAAATCTTGATACTGTCCGCTAGAGGAACTCGTAACTCATCCAAACAACATTCAACCTTTTGGACAAGATTTTGGTTTTGTAATTTAAATATATATTCAGTTCTTATTTAAAAATTCATGCACAAAAGGAGAGATCAAAGTATCATTTTTAACATGGTAAATGAGATGTTATGGGGAAACTAACATAACAACGTGGTCATCCAGTTATTGCTGTGGAGGCCAGTATTACTCAGCCAACTTAGTTGAGCCAAGATACTTTAAACACATTTCCCATTTCATTGTGACTCCACACACATTATACTCAAGCTGTACCATTAGAATGTATGGCGCTCTGATACAACTATTTAAAGTTCAGCTTCATCTCAATGAGTCATTGTAATCAACAGGGAATAAACGTATATACTGTAACTGTATTAAAAACTAGGTAGCAGCACCTCAAATTGTTTCCAAGTGTGTTTTACTCGTGGTGGAAACTCCCTGGTTAAATGATGTCGCATATCAACTCCCCTCAACGTATACATAAAAAACACACACATACTGCACTCCCTTCAACTGTATCCAGGAAGTTTTGATGAGATGAGTTAAAGTTGGGACGCAGTGGGTGTACTCTGTATGGGACCCACTCCCTCAGCAAACACACAGGGACAGATATAGTGTACATAGTGCATACATGAGTGTGTGTATCCTGTCACAGCTCACACTGATGTGAGGAAGCATGGAGCCAGTGTGCTGTGGGGCCTTCCAGGCTGCTGCCACTGCTGAATTTAAACAATAAAATATGAAAACATTCAAAGGGACTGAATATGTAGAGGCATTTTCCATACATTCACAAAAGGAATTTCAGCCTTCTACACCCAATCACTGTTACCATGGAGAGATAAACAAGTTATTAATTTTGGCAAGTGTGGTTCACCCACTCACATGCCAAGAGTTTAGTTATATCCCTAATATAATTAGAGGACTAGGGAAAAGGTCGACACAATGAGCTCACTGAAAAAATATTGAATGACCAAATTACCAAAGTTGAGGTCAGCATTGATGATAATGAGCTCTAGCATTACTGTGTGTCCCCCCTTTGAGAACATGCAGCCCAATTCAGGGACTCCACAGAGGGCAACTATGGAGCCGTGGAGCACTCTGCCTTTTTTTCCACCACAGTTTGTCAAGAGGAAAGGACAAATTTCTAAACTCATCAGAGACAGCTCATGCTGTACATCTTCAGGGTTAAAGAAGATGATGAAGACTGTGTTCTGAAGAGAAAAAGAGCCACAGAGGAGTATTGCTGCCTATTCAATAATCCTAGTCGCCATGGTAACTGCAGAGCTGATGAAAAGTGTTAAATGACACCAGGGGCTGTCAGTGACAAAATTAATTATTACAGGAAACACAACGGTCTTTCTCAAATTTAATTTTGCCAATATCATTGTTCTAAAAGACCTCATTAAGGTATTTATTCAATCATGTGATGACTTGGAAGCGTTTCTGACTCATTTGGAAAGAATTACAGTGTTGCTCTTTTTAAAAACAGAGCAGCTTCTACCATCAACTTAACATTTAAGCCAGATCAAGTTCAGACTTGTTTATAAGTTGGTGTTGCTAACAAAGAGAGAAAACCGAAGGTGTGAAAACAACTCCACCAATCACCAGAGAGATCCGGTTTTTCACACAGGCAGCCTCAAAGTATGATATAAAAAGTGACACACTGACGGATATTAACAAACACAGTTTTTAAAGTGTAAGAACAACATCCAGTTAGATTTCTAAGGTTGGCACAATAGAAAGCATAGCTAACCCTGCTTTGGCTCATTGCTACCCTCCTCTTATTCCTGGTTTCTCTTCCTGTTATTCTGTCCCTCCTGTAAGCCATTTCCTGTCAAAGATTGAGGATAGATATATTGCAAAAAGATTAAGGATCAGTAAGGAAGCTTTTATTTTTCCTAGAATTCCTGACACTTTCTTTATTCACCATATTAAATTGACAAATTGTGACTGTTAGTCAAAAATTATCATCATGTACTATCAAACTATAAACTCTTTTTTGTAGAGAAGATCTTGCCAAACAGACACATGTACCCATATGATAATTTTCAAAGAGATCACATTAAGGCTTGGATTAGTAGAAGATGTAGGTACTGCAAGTCGTGAAAGACTAACGCTGATATACGTCAAATAACAAGCTGCTGATTACTCACTCAGCCTTCAAAGATACAGTATGATGGTGGGTGTACACATGGATACTTTTCAGTGCAGGTGGTGTGTGCTCTGGTACGAGTCATATTGGTCTAATACTAAAAAGAGCAATGACGCAGAGCTGAGGAATATGCACTGGCAGTGGTCAGGTGCAGCAAAATGGCTGGATTACTACAATCAGAGCTGCGACGGACAAGACTGAAGTGGTGGTTGTGAGTTAAAAACCCACCGACCACGCAGGATAAAGGTCACCGAGCCAAACAACTGCTCATATATGGTGCTCAGAAGAAGTCAGTGGAAGAAAGCAGCAGGCAGAGACTGAGACAAATACTGATAAGACAGGATCGCAACTGGGTGTCTCAGCCAAGACACCGAGCAGACAGGAACGACAGACGGAGAGGTGTGAAACTGCAGTTCTAGGTGCAATGCTTTAACTGGTGTTACGAGAGAACACAAGAATCTGAATGATGACTGGAATCTGAAGTGGTGTGTGGCTTTACAGTGCCCTCCACTAATATTGGCAACCTTGATAAATAAAAGCAAAGTGGGCTGTGAAAAAAAATGTCTTTACGTTCATCCTCTTGATCTTTCTTTCAAAATATTATCAAAAATATAAACTTTCATTAAAAAAATTGAAAGAAAAAAAAGAAATTCTTATCATGAAACAAATATTTTTGTCAGTTGGTTTGGAAGAGGACGTGTTTATATTGACCCCATGCACAGTGAGGAGGACGATGATGATGATGATGGTTCATGTGGCCAAAGAATCTTCAAGCATCACAGCTGGAGAATTGCAGCCGTTAATTGGGTTTTCGGAACAGAAAGTCTCCAAAATTTTGATCAGATGCCACCAGGCTGATAGGGCACTGTATATGTGACTAAAAGAAACGATGATCTGAAAGAGACATGCTCTTTGAATGTTTTATTAAAAGCTGGAAAATATAAATAACATGTGTCTTTGGTCATATTTACATTTCATTGATGAGACTTTACATAAACTGACTTTTATCCTTCCATCCATCCATCCATAGTTTATGACATTAAAAAAACTCCACCTCCTTTTCTCTCAGTCAGATTCGCCACCATCCGTCGGTGGGGAATTCCCAAACATCATTCATCAGTGAGGAAGTTGATGAGGGCCGTCCTGGGGGAGAGGATGGTTCTCTTTATGCTGCGCTCCCTAAGAAGCTTCTGTCCAAGCGGGCTGTCCAGAACCAGCTGCTGCACCTGCTCGGTATCCTTAGACATCTTCAGAGGCACTGTCACGGTCCCACACATCTTGTTGTTTATCTGAGGGTAAGAATTAGAAGCAGAGAGACAGGAAAAGTTACCAACATGTTCCACTTCTGAGCTCCACCTTTGGAAAAGTCTGACAAAACTCTACAGCGAACATCCCAAAATAACAAACCACGCTGTGCTTTTTCTGAAATTCTCCATAAAGACTGTATCTAAATATTTAAAACACACGGTTGGTGGTAGGTATTGGAAGAGCAGTCAGTCGTGTCTTCTCCATTACTACACGGGGTCTCCTCGAGACTTGTATGTTTAGAAGCAAGCGTATGTGCACACAGTGTTAGTTTGTATGAACATCAAGATTTCCTGTTTGGAAATTTATGTTTCGTGTGTGTGTTTGAGGCCACTCAGCCTTGGCTTGCCTTCTGGGACAAGCCCAAGGCAGTGATTAGAGGACAGAGGAAGTGAAGTCGCCTTCACTAGGCTGAAGAAGCCCACAAGAGAGAACTCAGACTAAAGTTAAAACCAACGCCATCATCATCACGCACTCTGGGCTGAAATATACATATGTACGTGTGTATGTCATGTGGGTATGTTAAATTAGAGGGGACACATAGGATTAATGAGTTTATACCAAATGTAAGGAATATGAGATGAACAAGCAGAAAACAAGAATTGGGGGGGGGGGNGGGGGGGGGGGAGCGGTAAAAGGGTTCTCATCTCAGAGGAAAAAAACCCACTAAAGAGAAAACACTCAAATTAAAGCAGTTTCAGCTTCCAGCTAGTAACCGTGTCAGTGTTTGGAATTGTGTGTGTGTGTGTGTGTGTGTGTGTGTGTGTGTGTGTGTGTGTGTGAGTAGCCGTTATTAGCATGTGTGATGCTTGGATGTGTTCCAAGCTGGTTATCTATAACATCACAGTTTGATATCTCACTGATTGGCAGTATTCATGATTTGAAAGCTTGACACGCACACATACATGCCTTCTTTCAAGACAGGCATTCCCAAATTCAGGGCTTCCACTAGTCATGTGCTTGAGCTCATGGTTGAGAAAACATCCCCAAAAAAACGAGAGTGAAAGAGTAAGAGTGAGTCAGGAATGGAATACAGCGGCTCTGTTCCTGGCTTCTAATTATTGACCCTCTTGTCTATTTAATTTAAAGTACACCACTTGACATGCAGACGCATACACACACACACACACACACAAAAGTTAATCACAGGCTCTTTTGAAAATTACAGACTCTCAGCGTAATCATGGACCTATGACTTTAGTTTAAAAGAGAGGAGAGTCTGAATGCAAATGCCAGGCGGCATAAAAGCATGTGTGCGTATGCCAATTAATAAAGTTATGTATTATAATGAGCAAAACCTAGTGCTGCAGGAAAAGTTTGTTTGTTCAACGTGTCTGCTTTTTCACAAACCATTGGTTTTAGCTGATAGAAGTTGGAATTGTGGCAGAACAGAGAAGCATGTAAACCTTTAGATTACATTTAGCAAAAAAAAAAAAAAAATCACTGGTTTGGAGCCGCAAGGTTTTCAGTCAACAAGTCTCATGGCCAGGGTTTGTGATCACGTGTCTGTAAGAGCCTACCCGCACAGACAGCTCCACAAAGTCTGGGGCCTCCAGGTACTCGGAGTCCACGGTTGGCCAGGGTTGCTGCAGCACATCTCCTCCCTGCATGAGGAGGGGGCTGAGGGGGTTCTGTATCTTGCAAAGACCTGGAAGAGATCCAGGAGGAAACACAGGAGAACAATGTGAACACACAACACAACATTACAGAGTTGCTCAATACTTTGTCTAATTTAGTTTTGTATACTGAGTCTCCAAATGCAGCCAAGCGGGGGGTGTGATAGATGGTGTGAAAAAGGCTCAGAATTGTCTTTTAATAAAAGAAAAAAGAAAAACTGTGGAAGAAAAGTTTACTGTTGCTTTGCCTGTAGTTTGTCTCCCATTTTATTATGAAAAAGTTCATGGATGGATGGTTAACAACAGCCAGGCTACCCTTGCTACACCTCCTGTCATGACTCAACCACAAGAAGTCTGAGATCATTTTTGATTTTTTTTCTTCACACTGTGATTTGGTATTTGTTCACATAAAATTCCAACATAATGGCTGAGAAAACTGAAGTTATTATGATGCAAAACTACTTTTTGTGAATAAATAATATTTAAAAGAATTTTCTCTTGTATTACTTACATGACAGAATCACAGGTGAAATCTGAAACATATTTCACTGAACCCAACTTTTTATGTCAAAGAATAATCACAATTTACTGATAAATATGTGATTGTATAACTCAGGATTTAATGCATAAGCCTGATTTTCAGAAAAAATGAAGAGATTACAGCTCTGTCTTTACATGGTGTGAGGACTTACTGTAAATAACCAGCGTTAGGTTTTTTTTCCCACTTATTTCTACATGTTATGAGCCATTTAAACAATGAGAATAAGATGTTACTGGAAACTGAGACTTCATAGGGTTAAGCAGGCGAGCATACATCCCTCTGGAGGAACAAGGGAAGGATGTGAACTTCCTCTATTCTGCACTGTATGCACGCTACAAAGAGCAAAAGTGAAAAGCGCAACATAAGCTCCTACTGTGTAGGAGAGGTCACATGTCTGTCAGCTGTACTGTATGTCCTGTTCCTATAGGTGACCTTTACCTAATCTACGTAAAGACAAACAAACTGTATAGAGCCACTTGTGAAAATATGCACACACACTTCCTACCAGTGCTCATCTGTCAGGTTCTCTCACTGTGGCTATCAGCTGGAGGATGTGCCTTTTTGGAGACCTCCGCTGAACCTTTCTACTCTCTGCTGTGTGTAGAAAGCTTGTGTACGTGTGTCTTTCACAATCAGGGGATGTCCTCCAGGCTAGAGCGAGGGCAAGCTGCCACACAAAGCACCAAACTCATGCTAAGACCAAGAACTCACAGCAAGTTTTCAGTTTCCTCTGAAGAACACACCGTTTTTATTTGGTTCAACTGTACTTTTAGATTTGGCTTGGGAGGAATACCGATTACACAAATTAACAAAAGTGTCACTTTTAAATGTTGCTGATTGTATCAACAGGTCGTTGTGACAGCACCAGTATTAGATAAATGGTGTCAACCTTATCTGAGGTAATTATCTGCGTCAAAATTTATCTGAGGTAACTTCCTCTTACAGACATTGCAGAAACCTTATTCTCCCTAATGCTTCACATACGTTTGTCACTGTGGTTCGCTCTAAAGTTTCATCTAAGTTTAGGTGATTCTTTTGCGATTCTGAATCTCAATAAGATCCCTTAAATCTCTATAAATGTTCAATAAAATATAAATGAAAAAATTAGTAGTGATATCAGTTGTCAGTTGATAGAACAGTTATGTTGTCCAAGGTCCAGGTTTTACTATTTAGCAACGTCTCCTATGCATTTTCCAGCTGAGTCTATATAATATGTGAGTGTGTATTAAATTCACTGTGTGTAAACTGATCAACACCAACCTGCCCAAAGTTCGGAGGCCAAGTGAGGGGCCATGGGGGCTGCCATCACCACCAGCGCAGCCAGAGCTTCTTCAAACTCCACACTGTGCTGTACCACCCTGACTGTTGCACTCTGAACACAAACACACACACACACACTTAAAACGCTGATTTTCAGAGCACTCAGGGAGAAATGACTAATATGAGGTGTTTATTTTTAGGCAGCAGAGTGCCCACTCACACTCAGCGTATTGGTAAGTCCCATTAACCGAGAAATTGCTGCGTTGAAAAGGAAGTCCTCTGTGAAGTGAGCTGTGACCTGAAAAAAAAAAAACACCAAAAAGTAAGGGAGATATTTCCATTAGTAAAGCCATGTCCTTACACTCTGTTTTGGTTCACTTTAAACCCACAGCTGCCTAGAACTGGACAAACACATGCTTCCTGATTCGAAGTCTGTGTCATGGAATATTTTTGAGTCAGCCTGTCTGGCTCTGATGAATTATTAGAAAACAACGGCAGGCCCGGAAGATGAGCCNCCCCCCCCCCCTCAAAAAAAAAATCACCATGTGTACCAGCTGAGCACACAGCACCGTGCATGTCAAGTCAACATTCCACCGCTTAGCCTTCTGAGAAGAAGATCCCATTTGGGAAGGGCCTTCAGTTGGAGATGTTCGATCACAGAAGCTTTCTGAGCGCTGGATCAAAGGACAGCCTCAGCTTTGGGGGCTTAAGATAGACAGCCTGAGGTCCTTTAAAAGCAGACACCTGAGGCCTGAGGGGGGGGCAGAAAATCAAACCTGGCAGTGAAATGAGGCTATTTATAAAGTGTAAAAGGAGAGTGAGTGGATTTAAAATCAATTTCCATTCCCTCCTTCTCCTGCTCTTTCCCCTGGGGGTTCAAGTTACAATGGATGTTCATTATTGGATGCATAGCTGCAACTCAGTATTGTGTAATGACTAGCACGTTACCTTGGACCATGTTATGGTACCTTGTAACCATGGTCATGTAAGTATGCATTCCATTATGAAAAGTCTGACGGATGTTAAATGCTTTCTTTTTTTAATACATCTATTAAGTAAATTGTTGAATCAAGAGATAAATTAAAAAAAAAAAGGCCATGGTGACAAGCAAATGATGAATAAGCAATAAAAATCTTACCAGTGATTTTACAGGTTTGAGCCCAATATATACAATCCACATACACATTACTTTTCTGTCTGCCATTTTCCAAAAAATACTTCTGAAGAGGTAAATTTTATCATTTTTTTCCAGACTGCCATTGGTTTCATATAATTGTGTTAAGCTATAAAAAAAATCAACATGTAGAGACTTGAAACATGCTTGAGATAGGTAATCCATCACAGTGAACAAAAACATCTATACATATTTTTTGTAGAAGTAATGTAATTTAGCGTTTCAACATGGATTCACAGGAGAAAATGTATGTCTCCGCCACGGAATATAATCCCGAGTGAAGACTGCTTTTACCAAGAAATTAAAATGACCGTGTCTTCTGCAATCATGTGTAAGTGTCAGCAGGCAAAACAATGAATTTATTTAGTTGTATCACCTCAACATTTGATTTTGAAAGATTAGGGGATTTGGAAAAACAACATGAAAAATCAAACACAATTTTGTGTTTTGGAAAATGGCTGTCAGTAACGTGGCATGTATGCGGATTGTGTTTATTGGGATTTAAACATGAAAAATCACTGGTATGGTCCTTTACAACTGAAGCGCAAAGGCTGCATTTTTGCAAATGGGTCCATTACTGACCCCTATTGGTCAGGAAAGTTGCAATATCTTATTACCTGTGTCCAAATTTCATTCTAATTGTATACACAGTATACATATACTATTTAATAATCTTTATGGTATACTGTTTTTTAAATTGAAACAATATGCCACTGCGCCCACAGTTGCCAATTAAATGCAACTTTGGAAAGATGCTGTTTTTATAAATTTAAAACTTTATAATAAGAAAGCAAAGTGTGTAAGCATAAAAGATTTATTACGTTTTGGTTTCTCAGATGTTCCTAGAGCTGTCTCACCACCACCACTGACAATTTAATTTATTTTTCCCAGCTGTCAGAAGCTCCTCCATTATCTATTAGTATTTAATAGGATGGCAATAGCATACTGAATAGCATACTATACCGTATAGCATACTGGATATCAACAGCACACATAAAAATCAAACTAATTTAGTCTGCATACTGAGATCTTTGAGTGTTTAGCAGAATTTTCTGTTACAATGACACATTTCAGCAATTTACGCAAGATCACAGTAATCACCTGCAATAAAAGCAGAGAAACTGTAGGGCTATACAGGTAGATCTGCTACCTGTTCAATGGCAAAGTTCTTGTTGTCCCAGATCTTCCTGGCCTCTGTCAGCTCTTTCTTCTTCAGTAGGGAGGGGCTGGGAAAGTCTCCAAGCTGCCGAGCCCCCCTCAGCTTGGTCACCAGCTGCCATAGCCGAGACTGCCATCGCAAAACCCCAGGAAGGGCATCCGCTGAGGGGAGCAACACACGCACGCACGCACGCATGCACGCACACACACACACACACACACACACGCACAAAGAGAACGTGGCCATATATTGTAAATATACATATGGGAGGAGTATTCTTTTAAAATGAGATGAGAAGTGACATTCTTCTTTGAGAAAGTGACTGCTGGCTAAAAATAGAACTCCTGCAAGTAAATGACTCATTAATCTAAGATTCTACAAAGAATGTGTAACTGTAGCAATCTCCTGAATAAAGTCTTCCAGAAAAGCTTAAAGGACCACACTGGTGATTTTGCATATTTAAGCCCAATAAATACAACCCGTATACATGTTACATTACTGACAATCATTTCCAAAAATATACTCCTGGAGACATAAATTTTAGAATTTTTTTTCCTGACCTCCAGGCTGCCACTGTTTTCAGTTGTGCTATAAAAATCAACTTGTTGAAGCATGCTTGAGACAGCTTGATCACAGTAAACAAGACGTACATAATTTTTTTTGTAGAAATAGCTTAATTTTAGCATTTCAACATGGATTCAACATGGAGCTACATAGAAGAAAATGTCTGTCTCCACCAGGGAATACAGTCTCAGGAAGACTGCTTTTACAGAGAAATTTAAATGACTGCCTTCTACAATTTTGTGCAAGTGTTAGCAGGTGGTAAGTGTATCACTTTATTTTGAAAGATTTGGGGATTTGGCAAAATAACACAAAACTTAAAATATGGTTTTATGTGTTGGAAAATGGTTGGCAACGACGGAATGTGTGTGTGGGGATGGGTAGTATTTATTGGGCTCAAACATGCAAAATCACTGGTATGGTCCTTTAAGATGTCTGTAATTTTTTTTTTGTGGAAATATTTCAGCTCACTCTTGACATTCCAGAGGATGTCCTGTTCGGGTGGTGCAGCGTAAAGGATGTAAAGCCGAACCGTGTCGACGCCGTACTGCTGCACCACCTCTTGCGGGTCCAGTCCGTTGTGTTTAGACTTGCTCATCTTCTCCCACGTCACCTCAAGATGACCACCACCCAGCGCCACCGGCTCTTTACCTAGTGAGCCGAGAGTCAGAGTTCAGGAGGACGCATAGAGATGAACAGTGTGTCACAACACTAAAACAATTTTTCTGTCACCTCCTTGCACTTTAAGTTTTCAGGTTCAGATCAGTTTTTCTGTAAAAGCAGGAAGGGCTGAAGAAAATTGAACTGAACAGGAATTTTCCAAACACAAGTGACAGTAATTTTGCCAAGCTATTTCAATTATGATATCAGAGATTCTGGTTTCAACTCTAACCATTACATTTACTGCAGGAGTGGATCAAACTAAAGGATCCTTGCTTCACTTCAGAAAAACACACAAGGCCAAGTCAGTCTGAGCGTATAATGCTGGCATTGAGAGGCCTCCTCTCTCTGTAAGCCATCAGCACCTCCTGTTAACCTGTTACCAAGCAATACAGAGCAGATGAAAAACCTTGCGCTCAAGCCAAATTCAATGAGCCTTCTCACAGCTCTTCAAAGGATTACTGCTGGCACTGATTTGTCTGTTGTTGGGAGTAGCTGGGTAAGTTGTCATTCTATTGGGAAAAGCTATGAAGCACAAAAGACAGACTCTGCTATCAACAGCAGATATGGTACGAGGTGGGATATTAGTTTCACTACATGCTGAGGTATAAAAAAAAAAAGACATAAAATACTGCTAGTGCAACTTTGACAAACGATTATTTTGTTGTCATGAGCTGGTGCAGCCACATGATGAAACCCCTCCCCTCTTCCATCTGTTAAACACCTGTTATATTGACAACCATGCTGCAGATTCAGCTAGCGGGTACCTGTGAAGTCTATTTCTTCTCTTTTTACGTACTGGCCACTCTCTGCCAGTTTGAATGTTTGGCCCTTGATGAGACCCTGGACCAGCAGCTTCCGAAAAGGCTCCCTGAAAGGCAGAGGGGGGGGGANCCTTGATGAGACCCTGGACCAGCAGCTTCCGAAAAGGCTCCCTGAAAGGCAGAGGGGGGGGGATTATGTGTTAATTAAAACGACAAATTAATGTACTAATGTACAATAAGGCACTGTGTTCTCTACCTGTGAGCCACAAGATTCTGGTCTTTGCAGAAGTGGCAGAGGAAACGAGCGTAGTACAAGTGCATGACAGCGTGCTCCTTCCCTCCAATGTACACGTCCACAGGCAGCCAGTGATCTGCTAGACGGCGATCAAAAGGCCTGCAGAGCAAGATCAAGTTTAGGGATGCTGTGACATGCCAAGCTTTCCCAGAATTCAAGTTTAGGGTTAGGGTTAGGGTTAGGGTTAATATTTGGATTAAAAAGTAATAATGCCTCTGTCAAAATCAAATGCATGAGTCTCTGTGTTTGCAATGGTGATAGCTTTAATGACGTCACTGTGCTTTACATTAATTAGGAGTAAAACATAGAAAACATTTTGTCAGATGGCACAGCTTGCATATTTTGATGGCTATGCATGCACACATACATCCCCTAGGGGGCAGCCTGAATCTTACACAGAACAGTCCAGGGATGGAACAAACCAGAGAAGTTCTAAAAGCATCCTTATTTGTGATGGCTTCTCTCTCACAACCACAAAAACTAAAATAATCATACTACAGTCATGTGTTTGCAGTTCAGCTTTGAGGATTTCCTCGATGCCCAGTTTGCAAAAAAAAAAAAAAANAAAAAAAAAAAAAAAAGACAAAAAAAGCTCATTTTAGCAAGGAGAGAAAAAAATTATCTGAGATTTACTGAGACTGGGCTGTTTATTTTAGATTTCAGCAAAACAACTGCATGCTGTTGATGTGACTGGCATGTTGGTCAGCAGAGGCAGGGATTCTGCCTAATGATGCTTTTTAGGACACAGTGCTATCTCTGTGTGTCACCTTTCACACCAGTCATTGCTCTCCTCCACACCTCCCCCTTTCTCTCTCTCTCTCTCTCTCTCTCTCTCTCTCTCTCTCTCTCTCTCTCTCTCGCTGATGGTGTCTGTGGATAATTGAACTGGGAAAAAAGTTATCAACACATAAGGCTGAAAATAATCTCGCCTGTTTGCTGGCATCAGGCCAGGCACCACACACATACACACAAACATGCACATTTCCCTGCCTCTTATTTGTCATTTTCAACTTCTCTTGCTTCCTATTTTCACCGTTTCCACTGTGCACACAACTCAGCAGGCCAACTGAAATGCACAGATAGTGTAACTGCTTTTTCTGTTGTCCAATAATCAGTCCCACTATAAAAAGCAGCCCACTCACCCACACACACACACACATACACCCCACACTTTTTTTTTTAAGCAGCTTTTCAGCAAGGTCAGGGCACTGGGAAATTAATCGCTTTTGTCAAGCTCAGGGTACTGCCATCATCACAGCAGGTGACAGCCATGATTCATAATCTGTATTGGCAGAAAGTGTAACTCCAGCTATGTGTGTGTACATGCCTGCATGTGTTCGTGAGTGCATGTGCATGTGTGTGAGACAGGGAGTAGAGAGAGTAGAATGGCATGTACACAGGCAGCACATGCATATTTTAAATTGGTAAATGGGAGAGAGCTGGTGATTTTACAGTGTGTGTGTTTAATTATGTGTTTGAGTATGACTTTGCCATAATGTGGAACCGTGAGTGTGGTAGTAGTGGTAATATGTGTGAGGCAAGAGGGGCAATCAAGCTTACATGTATTGGCATAGCTATGATTCAAGAGAGAAATGTTATTTATTAAATGTTTAAATATAGAAAGTTATCCACCCACCGAGAGAGAATGTCACATAACTTTGTTTCTCTTCATTTAATTTCCAGCTGAACAAACAGTCAAATATGATCTGTGCAATTTGTGCTAAAATCTGTCCCATTGTGAGAAGGAAGATGCAAATAAAATGAAGAAGCATCACTTTGGGAGCGTCAACTAGTAGACCATACCTGTCTGGATTATGAGGGTCCGTGTATCTTAAGTAATACCAGGCCGAGTCCACAAATGTGTCCATGGTATCCGTCTCCCTCCTCGCTGGACCTTTACATCTGAGGACAGAGCAGAGAGAGAGACAGAGAGAGAGAGAGAGAGAGAGAGAGAGAGAGAGAGAGAGAGAGAGAATGACAGATGGCAAGGGCAGCACAAAAATCAGTATCAGGCTGACAATTTAGGGAAAAAACAAGCTAACAATTCCTGTGTGTATGCCAAGAGAAATGGCACATTATTTGATGTATTTATAAGTGTGTGTACATGGGAGTGTGTATGTAAGCTGGTTCCATCTGGCTGTGGAGGTCACGTCCCTGTAGAGAAGCACAGCTGAAGCCAGACTGGCACCAGAGCGCTGTTCCTGTTGGAAATGCCACCTCATGCCCCTTTATACCCGCACACAAACAGCATTTGGTAAGTGATGAAAACTTGCTGACATCAGTTTCACGTTGGGGGAGAGCACATCCACATCCAGCAAAAAGAGAGAGCTTTCAAAAAAGTGTTTTTTTTTTTTTAAATAAGATTTAAAGTGCTTAATGGTCAGTGAAAGCCTCTCCCTCTTACTTGATAATGACTTTCTGCAGAGTTAAAGTCAGTCTCCCAGAAAGCAACAGAAGTGCACTCTGAGATTTGCTGTGTGCATCAGAGCAGGCATCCTTTCCTGGACCTTATGGGATATCTCTGTTTTGTCTTGCCATCTCCTTACACTCACACGGTCTCACCCATCTCACACTTACAGTTCTCCATCTTTGACTCACACTGATTAAAGGACACACTCCTCTCTAATAGAGACACACAGACACACAAACACATTAGGAGGCAAACCCCTTTCTTTAAAACCCCCACCATCAACCACCTACCATGCAAGTCTATAATAAGGTTGAGAGGATGAGGTAAGAGCTGAAGGTTGCCTAGCAACAAGGCTAAGGTGTAGCATGGTTAATATTTGGAAGCCAGGTGCTATTTCATAACTCAGCACTGTAAGAAAGCCCCTTCCATAACAAAAAAAAAAACCAAAAAAAACCCCTGAAATTATTAATGATGATGAATAAGTAATGAGTAAATATACAAAATTCCTTGCCTCCTCTCTTACTCCAGTTTGGCCAATCAGAGGCCAGATTGTGGTCATTTGACAGGCAGCTTTATTGTACAATCAGACCACTGGAGATTAAATTAGAAACACACACACACACTCTCTCTCTCTCTCTCTCTCTCTCTCTCTCTCTCCATCTGAAAACACTGAAAGCCATGAAACAACAAAACACACCTGAGTATGCACATATGCACACAGGTGTGTTTGTGTCTGGTGTATGTGAAGGATGAGCCAGAAAGCGACAAAAGGCTCTCAAACAGATGAGGTAAAAGAGGCAGCTGCCCACTCTGTGAAGGCTCTCCTCCCATGGAAAATAGCTTTCTATCTGTAGTGTCTGTGTGAGCGCCTCTGATTGTGTGTGAGTGTGTGTGTGTGTGTGCTCACCAAGAGGGTGAACTCTTTACCTGTTAATCCAAACTTCGCATGTGCTTATTGTTGGCCAGGCTAAGCTGAGACAACAATCAGTCAGTAGGCTAATTAAGTGCTATAAAGGGGTAAAGACAAGATGAGCTCTGAGGAAATTACTCCCTCAAGGACAACCAAAACGCCATCTCTGCTCCCATCTCTTGCCACATCTTCCTCTACGTTCCACTCAAACTCTAATTGGACATGGCTGGCAAGTGACGAGAACAAATTTCTCCCAACACTTAACAACTGGAGAGGAGAGATGGGAAGAGAGGAGATAACGGCGTCTTTGTGATTACAGCCATCAATCTTCACTGATGGGAGGAATTATAGTAGCTTTGTGGAAGTGAGAACACGAGTCTGATCATGTGCCATCTGCGTCTGAGTGGGCCATTGTTTTAATCAACATGGAGCCATGACAGTGATTAGTCTTATTCAGAGAGAAATTCCCGTGTCAGAGAGGGACTCTGGAGACGGCATTCTGCATTCTCACACGTTATCAAACACATCCATGGAGAAGACTCGCTACCAGTCTACTTAGAGGTGTATGTGTGCGTGAGATTGCGCTTGTGTATAAAGGTGTGTGTGCGCGCACACATTTATGTGTGTCTCTCAAGGCACAGCTGGCTTATGTAACCTCCACCATCATCTCATGCTGCTGCTGTCACAGACGCCACTCATTACATAACACCATCGGAACAAATGTATTAATCACACAATTGTCGGACTCGCTCTCAATGCTCTGTGTACTTGTAAAGCTGTCAGTTCTGTCAGCCAGCCTGACAGCTCACTAATTTTTCGGTGCTGGTACAGGAAGTAAGAAAAAAGGCTGTCACCAGAAAAGGTTTACGCATAATTTAATTCTCTCTCTTTCTCTCTCCCTCTCCAAAAACACCATAATGGACAGGATCATTTTCCCAGTGTGAAAAAGAAATAGCATAGTTCTCCACCTTTTCTGCTGCCTGTCAACAACATGGCACAGCTGGATGGAGATAATGATCTGCCACTGTTGCAAACCTCCAGGAGCTGGTGGTGATTCAGCGTGATGAACAAGAACATTTCAGCAGAGCATGGAAGTGGTGCTTTCTAGCTGAACGACAGAAGAAATCCATAGATGCCGTGGTATTATACTGTATATGATCTGAAGAAAACATGCTGAAACTATTCTTTTAAGTATTAGGTGTTAGTCTTGAAGTCTTAACCCTCCCCTTTTTTTCCCCATCAGAATTCTCAATTTCTTGTGCTCTTGTAATTCTTACCAATTAACAATGAACAATTAGCAATTAACTTAACAAATAACAATTAACTTAATTAACTCCACTCTTGAGGATGGTGTAGACAGCTACATTCCCTCCATGACATACTGGGGAGAACTCATAAAACAAGGCACAAGGTTTAATGTGTCGATAAGGGCAAATATCGTCACTTAAAGGACCATACCGGCCATTTTGCATGTTTGAGCCTAATATATTCCATTTTCATATATGTAACGTTACTGACAATCATTTCNTTGCATGTTTGAGCCTAATATATTCCATTTTCATATATGTAACGTTACTGACAATCATTTCCCAAAGCATACTACTGGAATGGTGAATTTAAAAAAAAACTTTCTATGTTCCAGACCGCCATTGGTTTCAGTTCATTCTGGTATGCTATTAAAATCAACTTGTTGATACTTGAAATGTTCTTGGGATATGCATCATTGTGAACAAGACGTGTATTCAGGTTTTTTTTTTAAGTTATAAAATTTTAGCGTTTAAGCGCAATGAAAAGTGCGGAGTGAATGAACTGTCTCCACCAGGGAATATAGTCCCAAAAGAAGACCTGCACTTATTGAAAAATTTAAATGACTGTGACTCCATAAGGCTGCATAACTATTAGCAGGCAAAATATTGATTTTTAAGGTGGGTGTATGCCTTGAATATTTATTTTGAAAGATTAAGAGATTTTGCAAAATATAGGAAAGCTGAAATACGGTTTTATCCTTTGGGAAATGGTTGTCAGTAACGTAACAAGAAAACTGAATATATTAGGCTCAAACATGCAAAATAGACGGTATGGTCCTTTAACCACGTTCCTTCATTCAGAAATGTCTATTATCTGCATTTTTTAGTGGTTGCCTTGAAAGAGGCATTACTGCAGTATTTCCTTTATTGTTGGGGATTCATTCATAAACACACAGCCCCGCAAAAATTAAGACCTGCTCATAACAACATAGCCAGCTGTGTTATGCTACATATACAGTAACTCGCTGTTAACTGTATGGCATTATCTTGTGGTTCTATGAACTAAATATTGTGGCTATAGTTCAGCAGCTCTTTACTCAGTTATGGCTTTGAGCAGTTTAAACAAAATTTACAGAAGAGCAAAATTTTCTTAGCCAATGAAAAAAAGTAGTGCATGTACAAATCCTTACACATTTAACTACACGAATCATTACTCACGCGATAGCATCCATCTACTGGCTTTTATCATGTCTTGTGTTCTAGCAGAGCAGACGGCCACCTGTTCAGGAGTCACTGGCTAATTAGCCTTCTCATCTGCATTTGACGTGCTTGATTTCCTTTGCATGGATACATAGTTTCCTGAGCATTTTTGGTTATATTTGAATATTAGGCAGGAAAAGAAGACACACTAACACCACTGCAAAAAAGTGTAAGTGTGTTTTTATCATTTTTCTACTCATTGGCTATTACTGCAAAAATGCCAAAGGCAAAAAGTATCACACATAGTATTTTAGTATGTTAGGATGGGATCAGGATATGACATGCTGACACATGAAGAGGACAACAGAGTTGAAGCATGTAGATGATTTTAGGTGTTATGTCTTGACAAGAAAACCAAAATAAGTAACACATCATAGTTTTCTCACCTGGGACATTTGCAGTTGACCCAGTCATGAGCAGCCTCCAGGGGTGAAGCACCCTTTCCTGTTAGGGATGGCAGCTTGGGCAGAGTTACTGGTAACTCCTCTTCAGGTACGGCAACTGGTCCACAAGACCCACAATGCACCACTGGGATGGGTGTGCCCCAGTACCGCTGTCTTGATATCAACCAATCCCTGAGTTTGGAGCTGGTAAGGTGGCCTCCGACCTTTTTCTCTCTGGCTTTCTGGGTGATAGAGTGAAAAGCCTGCTGTCTGGTGAGGCCTGTGAACTACACAAAAACAAGGGAAAGATGACTATTTATTTTTCTATATGAATAACTGAAAATATGTGAGATGTTACGGATTAAGAGTGGAAACCTCTTCGGAGTTGATCAGAGTTTGTGTCTCATCTTCCTGGGTTTTTAGCACTGTGGTCCATTTTAGATTTAAAGCTCTAGCCACTGATAGATCCTCCTCACTACAGTCTGGGAGACCTATCAACCATAGGTATATGATGAGCAAAACAGACAAACAAAAACCATGCAGACCAACACGCATACACACAAGGGAAAAAAAATCTCTGTGGGTTCTACCTCCACCCTCTGAGGGAAAAACACCCAGTTTGTTTTTCAACATCTCAGTTGTCTTAACTGAGACAACTTCTATACTGTATTTTTACATCTCATTTGTGGTTGGCAGAGATTTAATTAGGGAAAAGCAATAAGGAGTAATGGTTTTAGCTGGCTTCATCTCATCAGTGGACTCCATGAAAAGGGCAAATTCTGAAACCTTCTCTGGGCGCATGTACACACACACTAATAACTCACCAATCACAGTATCGAGATAGCCATCAAATGCCTCCTTGTGTGAGATGACCAGGGGAACCTCGTGGCCGGTGAACAGATTGCGAGCGGTGACCTCTGTTAGGGAGTCTGGAGAGCAGAGGGCCCCTGGTAGCTCATTATCAGCAATCATTTCCCACAGAGACTCAGAGAAACTCAAGGGGATCCCAATTAACATGCATACATGCAGACCACCACAGCTACTGCAATCATAGCTTGAGGGTTTGTAGTTAATAAACATATTTACATGCTCACATGTGCATCTGCAAGGGTGAGGAATAAACTGACACAGCTTGACGCAAACACTGAAAATCCTTAATGAGGCATCAAAAACATGTCGTTCTTCAGAATATGGGGATTGATTTTTTTTTTTTTTATTGCTTTTCTTCCTCTAATTAATTAGATATCGTTCAATAAAGAACAGAAATGATGTGCAGAGAATCTCAACCTTTCAGACCTTTCAGCAAAGGACCTTTTCAAATGCTACACGCTGATGAAATGTGACAGCAAGGTGCTCACCTCTGCCTGGCTGCAAGGCTTTCTCCAGAGCAGAGCGCACCGCACTGCTACCATGCAGCAGCCTGTGGGAGGGCAGGATGGCCAGATAAGCTGCTCCAAACACCATCTCTGGGGAGGAGCTGTAGGCTGCCAGGGTCTCACCCGTCTCCTCACCGTTCACCTGGGAGGTTCAGAGAAAAAGCATGTGGAAGAGAAGAAGCATGACTCTGATTCCAAGAGTCAGCAGGAGAATAACTAACCGTTGTCTCAGGCAGTAAAAAAAAAAAAAAAAAAAAAAAAANAAAAAAAAAAAAAACAGGAAGATGAGTCCAAAAGTCACATACACATGAATACGTGTCACTGAAAATATGGGTGAACATTTGGGTGTTTAAGCTGAGGTCTTTTGTTCATCAGAGCGCCATCTTCTTGACTTGCTGAGGGCACTCTGTTCATCTAGGACTGGTCTGAGACTTTGTTGTTTAATTCTATCTATTCTTCTTTTTAGTATTTCTCTTTAAATTTGAACTGCTATGATAGATTACAATGGAAGTTTTTCATTTATAAAGAATTGTGCTATTTTAACTGAATGAGATAATTAAAACTTTTGATGTGCTTTTGAAATAGTTTGACATTTATTGCATTTTCTAAGATTCATAGTTTTCATTTTATTAAGATTGACTGATTGCATTTGACATCATTCGTATGTTTGAAATTTTAACCATTTATTATCATTCACTGCTGGTTTTTAATACTGTTTTCATACTTTAACAATTTTGCCGCTCATGATTTTTCATATTACTGCTGATATATTAAATTAGGTGATTGCTGATTGATTACTACTAAATTGAGAGTCCAGATTACAGACGAGCTGTATTGTTTTGATAATTGAAGATGTTTAATCAATATTTTTCATGGCTGATGTAAGAGTTTGTTGAATTTCTAATCTGAATTAAAGTGTGTTCAAAATTCCCCAAAGATATTATGGATTTTCCTTGTCATTTCTCCATAAGTAACTCCTAATCCTTAAAATATGTGAAAACTATTTCATACTACTGAATCAGCATCATTTTAGCTATGCATTGGTGGTAGTTTTATGTTTCTGGCCTCATTTGTTAAATGTATAGCGATGCAAAAACTATGACCCCTGACCAAGCATGTACTTTAATGCAGCAGAATCTGAATTAATATCTGGAGTTAATTACACAACTAATGTATTTCCAAGAACACTATTTACAAAATTGATACATACTGTAGCATCTTGGAATGAAACACGTTAAAGAGCTGTGTAAGTAGCTCTTTAACACATACTAAGGCTGCAATGTCTTTAATCCTATAATGAGGCAAAGGCAACGAGCTTATTCTAATGTGATTAGAGTTAATATAATATGTTGATTCTAAGTAGATGTCATGTTAAGCTGGTGTAAAAGACAATTATCCCAATGGGGGGGTAATTCAGTGAAGTGTTCCCTTGACAATATATGAAGATTTAACATATAAGATGTCCCTTCCTATCAACTAAATGACCCTTTGCCTTATAGGCTTAAATATGCATTTTGCCAGCCTTTGTGAGCTATATGATTTATAAGAAACCCTTCCCACATACACAAGCCCAGACACACACACAAGACACACGACTGCCTCTAATGCTCTTCCATCTAGAAGATTTTTTTTCTTTAAATGAAGGGGCGGACTTGAACAATCATTTTTCTGATTCTTTTTTCAAGGAGAACTGGATCAATAAGCACAGCCCTCTCAGTGGGCTTTTTGTGACCATTCTGCTTAAATTGATAGAAATTCCCATAGAAACTAATTCCTGACATCATCTGTTTGGGTAAATTGCCATTTGCAGATGGATGTAACTGATGAATGTGAACAACTAGTCAAGATTTCCATGTTTTGGTATATGATTGCACTAGAAATATATAACTAAAGGGATGCACCTTAGAATCTAAAATAAAGCAAGCAATCAGTGCTTGGGGAAAAGAGATGAAAAACAGGGGAGCAATGGGGGAGAGCAGTGAAGGAGAGATGTGGTTGATAAAAGCTGACAGACAGGAGGAAAGCAAGAAAGACAGATGAATGAAAGTATGAGCAAAGAAAAGCAGCTGAGACTAACTTTGAGGATGAAATCGAAGTAGCAGCCGGTGCACTCTCCAATCCAGTTTGCCTGCATGGCTTTGACCCCATACCATTCTGGAAGATCCGCCAGGGCGTCCAGGAGGGGCTGGAGGACAGACACAGAAAAGAGAAGACAAATGACTGACTGATGCAGAAGTTTCCTGTTTTATACAAATTTGGAAAGAGACAATTCTCCAAAGATAATTTTTTGTAGCAACCAGGTCTTCATAAGTGCATGGCTATCTAGAATAATGCAATTGACTCTAACTCAGTGTGGCTCTTTTAAAGCCAAGCCAATTTATTTTGACAGAGCAGCAGAGCAGAGCAGGTCACTTTATGCAGACAAAGAGGGATTTTCAAAAATCCTGACCTCCACTTGCCCTACTTTCCTTGATATGACAAAGCAATCATCTATAAAGTGCTATCTCTCTCTCTCTCTCTCTGTCCCTCCCTCCCTCTTTCCACTCACTCACACGCACACACAGACACGAACACACAACAACAGTTGTTCTGATTAAAAGAAGCTATGCATATCAACGAGGCCGAGGCCAAAAAGCCACAGCTGGTCTGAGGCCAGAGATGTTATAAGTCTCTCTATTTCCCTTTCAGTCTGTCACAATCTATTACCCACTGTCCCCCTCATGTTGCCTCTCAGCATGCAGTGCGCTCATCACAGCAATACAAACACTAAAGCTAGCTACAGTCATCACTAGCATGCACGCTGAGTGTGTTAGTTGCTAGAGTATGGAGTCAGTCTCGAAGGAGTCACAGAAAAACAAGGATATTACTAGCAACAAAGAGCAGGAAAACAGTAATGACAAAAATAAGGACAAAGTGGCTTTAAAGTGAGACACAAAACACTTTACATTCCTTGGCAAGAGATTCTGTTTTGGCGGAGAACTGGAAAGATGTACATCAAGGACAGGAGTCTCCATGGCAACAAAGAAAAGCTTGTGAGAATAACATCTTATGGCAATGACAGAGAGTTTTGTGTGTGCAAGAAAGGGACAAATAATACACAATACATCCACGCAAATACAACTGTGTACATGGATTGTATCTTTGGATGCTTCTGGTTCAAGGATTTCAATGAGAAAAAACTTCAGGTCACAAGTTTACCTCATGATTGTCATCAATGATGTAAAAGAGAGAAATTAGCAAAGGTGTTCATATTTGAGTAATAAACTCTTAGTTGTGAATGATTGAGATGTCAGTACAGCATAATAGGCAGATGGCATGTGCATTTGAGTACAACATGTGTGATTATGCATGAAATTGAAAACTCTGCTGTTGCCACATGATCGTTTTGTATTCTGCACACCCCACATCAAAAACACACCTTAGTAATAGTACGCAGTCATCTGTGTCCCAGGAGCAACAATATGCTTATGATTTATGAGAAACCAGTTTCACCGCAAAGTGGAACCTGACTGCTAAATGATGATCGACTAACTGTCTGAAGTTAATGTGTTCTAACACACTGGCACATTTGTACATAAAAGCCAACAAACACACTGCACAACAAATCACAGTCCAATCACAGCACTTTTATTTAGAATGCTCAGTTTTGACACTGTCCGCCTTTCTCCCCATCTGCCTTTCTCACTTTTCTTAACACCTTCGTCTTCCTTCCTTCCTTCCTTCCCACATCTCAATTCATCAGAGAAAATTAGAAATGCAGGAACACATTGTCGCAGTAGGCCACTTCTGCCTACACTCAAACCTCTGACATGGACAGGCATGTGTGGCTGCAGCTCAGCTGCTAAAATTGGGTGAGTACGATGGTGTAGAGATTTTCATCAAAAAGGCAAAAACTGGCAGGAATTAGCATTATTTGAAAAGACCCATCCTGGCTATTTTATGCTTTAGCCCATTAACTACAAACATTTTAGATTGTGCTAACCAACAAAGTTATACCATAGCTTTTTATATTGATTTCAAACCTTCAGGAAGCTAATACTTTCCATTCATTTCAGTATGGTATGAAAATCAACTTATGGGGCCTTGTTTCTCTTGACTAACTTGATGAGAACAATATATCATCCACAGCCCAAATTTATTAATTGATACCAGACTAAATCTTTAAGTCTGAATCAGTGTGAGCAAAGGGGAAGTAAATCTGTTCAGTGCTGTCTACAACTGAATAAAAAACAAAAACAAGGACCACTCTTTGCAGTGTGTTTGCACATGCTTGCTTACATGCACATGTTCAGTATGTACATGAATAATGCATAAACCTGCCCTCATGGGTGACACATAGAAATCTCAATAAGTTCAGAGGGGGTAATTTCACCTCAAAGTGGGCCATTCTCATCATCGCTTAGATGGTGAAGGCTTTTCATCAGCCAACCAGGAGGCCAGTGGTATTATCCAGCATCGGCCAAACTCTCCCTGCTTGGCTTGGAGATTCCAGACTAGAAACGACGTCTCCAGCGGTCTGATTGCAGAATCAGAGCCAGAGAGGCCAGGCAGCAGCTGCTGCTGCTGAAGTGTCAGCCATGATTGACATCACAGGGCTCCGCTGATGACCAGCCATTCAGGCGCCACTTGTCACATACACACACATTTCGGAATGTAGGACTCACACACCCTACCTTGGCATAGTTTGTGGTCTTGATGAACCACTGTCGGAGCAACTTCTGGTCCACCAGAGCACCAGATCTCCAGGAGCGACCTTTTTCATCTACCTGCTCATCAGCCAGCACCGTCTGGTCAACAGGGTCCCAGTTCACCACAGCCTAGACAACACACAAATGACTACATTACATATACATTCACATGTAGATACACACACAGTTAAAATAAAAAAGCAGAGCCCTTGCAAAGCCTAGAATGTAGCTCAATTCTATAGACAACTCACGTGCCTATTTCAAGGTCACCTCATTTCATTACACTCTCAAAGGGCTTCAAACATTTTTTAAAAATTATTATTTCACTCATTCTCCTCCAAAAAACTTTTAGTGCAAAGGTTGTCCTACCTCTTTCTGATATGCTAGTCCTGTTTCAAAGAGCTTGATAAACAGATACTGTGTCCACCTATAGTAGTCTGGAAGGCAAGTGGTCACTTCCTGTCAGGAAAAGCCAGAATCAGGTCAGCAGTAAAAGGTGTCAGGCACATTCCCAAGTGAGACACCCAGACTCAGAGCTTCCAATGTCTCTACTATGAGGTCTTATTGCTCAGTTCGTCAATCTACTCACCCGGTCCCAGTTAAAGCAAAGGCCAAGGCTGTCCAGCTGTTCCCGCATTGACTGTACATTACTGAGGAGACAGGACAACTGACATTGACAATTTTCAGAAGCAGAGCAACTACAATCTATGAAGGCCAAAGATTAGATTATACAAAAATACAAAAAATCTCTGAGAGAAACAGAGAGAGCAGGATAGCATAAATGATGACAATGATGATTTATCATGTACCTTTTAGTCCACTCCTCTGGGTCAAGACCTCTTTCAATGGCTGCATTTTCTGCTGGAAGTCCAAAAGCATCCCATCCCATTGGGTTTAACACCTGGAGATGCAAATATGCCCTTTGAATCTAGCCCATTTTACATGATCAAAATTCACAGCAAAATATACACACTCGGTAAAACTTAAAAGATGTGAGTTTTGGCCTTATCTGATATGCGACACAACATTGGTGAAAACAGTAATAACATTATTTCACTTCCACAAACTTGTAGTTAATATATGCAGACTGACTGCAATTTCATGCAGCTGTAGCTGTTAACAATGTAAAAGTAATAGTACAGGGTGATGTTTAGCAAGAAGAATTAGCATCAAGCCCCTTTCTGCATCCTCTGTGATTCGTCAGCCGTACTTGATGGTCTTTAATGTTTATATAGAATTATACTAGACAAATTAAATTACTCAACAAGTTTCTCAAATCACATCATCGTCTTGTGTCACTTTCTCCAGCTGCGCTTTGTATCCAGACATTTTATTGCCATCCTCCAACATACACTCTCCTCGGCAGAAATTGTTGTCAACACAAGATGATTTTTCTTTCATTTAGCTGTTCTGCTGTGTTTTTCAGCTCCTTGAGAGATAAATACAATGAAGGCAGAGAAGTGGAAGGCATAAGTAAAGTACAGGAGACGCAGAGCGACAAGGAGGTGAGAACTGGAGAGGATCATTGTGCGGACGCCAATGGGTCTGATGTATCAGACGAAGTGGTATCCTTGGTAACTGCATGGGCCTCATTTGTAAAGCGAAGTACTGGATGGTACGAAGCTAAGTGAGTGGAGAGACATATAGGCACAAAGAGAGCAAGGCAGAAGCCAAACACAGTCTTTGTAAATGACAAAGAGGGGAAAAAGCATGCATCTCATTAGGACACATACATTACTGTGTTGTTCAGTCAGACTAAAAACTCCATTAAATGGATGAGATATTGCTACAGGCAGCAGCTGTGATGGACAGTCCTGTTTGAGAGCTCAATTCTCAAAGTTCAAAGAGAGCAGCAGAGGCAGATTATTGTTCTACAGATAATAACTGCAATTCAGATCATTCTTATGTCCACACAGCACATGATGGCTAGTCCAGCCCTTACAGGGAATCAATCCTAACCTGTTATCATGGCGACTTACATTTCAGAGCATGAGTGACAAGTATGGAAGAGAATGATTTTCTGACAGCCTGTCTAAACTTGAATGCCAAACTGTGACATATACATCCACTCACTTGTCAGAGTTTCCTAGTTTGTAGACAAAGAGGGCAGAAATGCTGGAGGACCAATTTTGGAAATATAGAAGAACACTGCTAAGTAAACATGTCCCTCCACATAGCCATAGAGAAGCTTCCATCTGTGAGAGGCAGCTTTGAAGGTTCAATCTGTGATCCCAGTGTAAATGAAAAAAAATGGCCCCATACACAGAACTGGAAACTGCTATCACTCTTAAATTATTGAGTATTGTTTGTGGCCACAGAACATTTCTGGCTAGGTGGTGCCTTTTAAAACACATCAGGATCACTGCTAGATCATTGCACAAAATTATTTAAACCGCAGGTAACCATAACAACATTGCAGCATGTCTGCTTCATTCTATATTACAAGAACCTCTACTGGTGTAACAAACATAGCATGGGTAAAGCCGACAAACTTTCAAAAGTGGATGATTTGGACACAGTGGGAGAATTCATACAACACAGCGCTAGATTTAACGTCTCATTAAGGGCAAATAGTCACATAACTGTGTTCCAAACAGCTGTTTTAGTGTTTGCCTTGAAAGAGGCATTAATACAAATAATACAGTATTCCATTATTTACATGTCGGGGAAATTATTCAAAACAGCGTCATGCAAAAATGAAGACCAGAAGAATGAAGACCTGTATGAAATCTGGGTGATGTTTTAAACTGTATTTGCCTCATGTGTTAGTGATCAATAAATTTGATATATAAGCCCTTTCAGCTGATCAGTGTATTTAAATGGAGAGTTTTGATCTGATCTCACACACATTCTTGTGGTACTCTGCCCTTTCCTCAAGCCTCATCCACTGCGCTCTCTCTCTCTCCCTCCCTCTCTCTCTCTCTCTCTCTCTCNCTCTCTCTCTCTCACTCCCTCCCTCCCTCCCTTAACAGACACACTGCAACACTGGACTGACTATAGAGTGATGCACACTGCCAATGAAGTCATCAGCAGCTACACACTATAAAGCCATTGATAAGTTTTGCTCACAGCGTTGGCGAAATACAGGAAAATGAAGGCCGGGTAAAAAAAATAGCAAGAGCTGTAATTTATATCTACACAATGTGGGCACTGACAATGTGCGCCGTCCTTAATTAACTAGTGAATAGACTGTGCATAAAGCAGAGTGAGGCGTCTTTCTGACAGAAAAAGAAAAAGAAAAAGTAAACTCCTGGGCAGGAAGCGGGTGCCAGTCAAGTGAAACCATGTTTCTGTCGGGAGAGAAACAGCAGCTGGAGAGTCTCTGCAGGTATGGAGTGAAGATACACACCACTTAGTTCAAAATCCACCAGGAAAAGAAAACTTATCGTTTGGGTGGGGGGGGAGGGGGTTCTGTGTGTGTATTTTCAGGACAGTAATGGTGAAGACACATTTAAAGAAAGAAGGCGTACCTGGTGTCCTCTCATTCTCTGGAAGTGGCCAGTGGTGTCACTGATGGTATAAACTCGCACGTGGCCCATGTGCAGGCGACCAGATGGGTATGGGAACATGGAGAGGACATAAAACTTCTTCCTGTGGGAGCTCTAGGAAAAACAACAGGTTGTTAAATAATGTATATATATGTGTAGGAAAATCTCACAGGACGAGGAAGAGAGCTGGAGATCCCCCACTCTTCATACTTTCTCTATTGTCAGCCTGTTGAATTAGTCTTCTACAATTAAAGGTTACTGAGAAAGACACAGCATTAACCTGATGAGGTCAGAACAAGAAAAATAACTCATCAAGGATGCAGCGAGAGCAGTGACTTCTGGTGTATTATGAGGCTCTAACAATGTCTGATTACAGTGTCAGAATCTGAACTCTGGCAGTGCTGATTATAGATGGTTTACAGTCACAACACTGTTACCACAGCAACACAGGACGTACGGGTCACACCCAGCCATACATGATTACAGGAAACCTGAGTCATGAATATTTCAGTAAATTAATTAGGACCCAGGCTGTCATGGATGCACTTAATCACTGTCAGCCTGTCGCAGTCAGATGCATGATCAGACCATTAGGCTGCATAATCAGCCACAGCTACGGCTCTGAAATGAGCTACAAGGGCCAGTACCAGTAATAGCTGTCAGAATAATTTGGGAGGATGCTTAATGTCCTATAGCAGGTTCATCAATTAATTTTTTTAAAACAGCTAAAGAAGCTTTAAACACATATGCATACTTCCATAAGTTCTCTCAACAGACTATTTTCACCAAGCTAACAGAACTTTATAGCTAACCATGGACTGGTTTAGCCTTTTTTGTTCCCCAATTTTTCTGACTTAAACAGGAACTCCACCAATTTTACAAATCAATTTCATGTTACTGGTCTTGAACAGCAGGATTCAACATGTGAAAACAACTTTATAAAGCCTTTTGTGGCTGTACAAGGAGAAGTCAAGGAAAGTTACCCTTATGACATCACAGTGTTTGAGTTTTAGACAACAAGTGTTTATGCTAGAACAAATTAAAAAACTCAAGCTTCTCCTAGAATCCAAACTTGTAATCTTTAGAACAACTCTTGTGATGTCATAGAGGTCACTTTCCCTGATAATACACAGTGCCCTCTGCAGCCACAAAAGCCTTCAGATGCTGAATAGTGCTGTCCATGACCAGCAAATTGAATATGATGTGAGCCCCCCTTAAAATTTCAATTTTATCCTCTCACACTGAAATTAAAAAAAGGAAGGAACACAGGAAGGAAAAACTAACATCTATACAAACTAAATTTTTTTCAAAAATAATGCAACAGTGTTGTAATTTGTTGAGAGTCTCGATTGAACTATTTTGTCATTTTGGAAGCTGTAGTAGTTTGTGGTGTTGTTTCACTAGACCTCACTATACTTAAAGGACCATCCCATCCATTTTGCATGTTTGAGCCTAATATATTAAATTTTCATACACGTAACGTTACAATCATTTCCCAAAGCATACTACTGGAACGGTGAATTAAAAAATTTCTTGTTCTAACTCTCTAACTAACTTCCTAGTGGTGCATTCAAGTGCTGTAGTGAAGAACTGACAACAGAAAGCATTTTCGATCACTCCGCGCTTTTTATTGCGCTTAAACTCTAAAATTACGTAATTTTGAAAAAAACCTGAATACACGTCTTGTTCGCGATGATGGCTTACCTTTCCCAAGAACGTTTCAAGTATCAACAAGTTGATTTTAATAGTGTACCAGAATGAACTGAAACCAATGGCGGTCTGGAAGGTAGGGAAAAAAATTTTTAATTCACCTTTCCAAGTAGTATCCTTTGGGAAATGATTGTCAGTAATGTTACGTGTATGAAAATTGAATATATTAGTCTCAAACATGCAAAATGGNGGAAATGATTGTCAGTAATGTTACGTGTATGAAAATTGAATATATTAGTCTCAAACATGCAAAATGGCTGGTATGGTCCTTTAAATTGTTTATATTGTTGCCTCCAATCAACACCGCTTTGGGGTAGTTTTTTAGCAATTAAAAAAAAAAAAGCATATGATAAGCTTNATCAACACCGCTTTGGGGTAGTTTTTTAGCAATTAAAAAAAAAAAAGCATATGATAAGCTTCATAAACGTATTTATTGCATTGGATTGGAGCAGTTTGTGTGCGTGTTCCTGTTTTTCATGTATTTAAGTCCATTACATGGCAGACATTCTAATAACTTATACTCAGAGATTTATTTGACCAATCAGATCTTCCATATGCATCTCCATAGTTGATTGATAAGGCCTGCATTAATGTAAAAAAAAAATAATAATAATAATAATAATAATAAAAAGTTACCTCCTTGAGTGCATCTTTCTGGCTCTGGTCCATGATTCGTGGATGCCACCACTCTTCCACTCTGCGTCGAGTCTCTGTTCGATAGTCCTTCTCCCATACCCCTGTCTCACTGAATAGGGTCCGTGCTGTGGGGGACAGGAGGCGGGCAGGAGGAGCACCCCTTATTCGGCCACACTGGGCTACACCCAGCGGACACAGAGCGAGCCTTCTCACAGACACCTGCATGGTTCTGTCATAAAGAGCAAAAGGACAAATGCTGTTAGCTTGCAGGCAGGTGTAGGTCAGTAGTTTTTAGATGGGTTTTGAACATTCTGGTTTTACTTTAATTTCATGTGGAGCACTGAAATCATAAAAGTTGGTACCAGGTAAAAATGGTTCTGAAACACAAACGTTTTGCCCCAGGGTCTCAAATTCTGTTTACTATAAAGTAGAGCATCTGGGCCACCATGATCCATCAGAACAGTTTCAAGAATTCTTTGCATTGATTCTACAAGTGTCTCCCTTGGAAGAAAAAGAAACACTTGGTAGATCTGAACATCCATAAGGAAAATTTGATGACTTAACATGTAATGAGCATAAAAAGATTATGAACCAATAGAAATGCTTCACCGTTTGATGATCCTGAGCACTCACAGCACTACTATCCTTCACCAGATGTTTCAGGTGGTATGTACTCTTGTGACTTTTCTCACATCTGTGTTTTGTGCATCACATCATTCACACAAATGTAGGATTTTATGAAATAAGAGGCTTATGAAGCATGATTATGTATCCGTCTGTGTGAAGCTCTGGACACACTGTTCCTGATCAAGCTGCCTGCGCACATCTCAGAGTGACATTTTCAATCAACTGATTCACAGTGAGTCACTGTTATCTACGTTTCAAGCTATGGTAACCATGAGCAACTGAGCCTATTTTGTTAACAAATCACACACTTTAAGGATAATGCCTGTATGAAATACCCACTTCCACCATAGTTAGTATCACTCAGTTATTCAAGTGTGCCTAAATTTTGCCACTGACTATAAGACAACAGGTATATAGATAGCTTGTATTCATCCTACTTGGTGTAGGTATTTTCTATGGCATTATATAGGTCATACATTCATTTGAACTGCATGAAAAACAAGCAATTTGACCTAAATCTCTCCTTCACAGAAAACACACATAGATATATAAACACAGTTTCCAAGGAAACCTGAGATATCTGTCTGATCTCTGCTTGCATGGCAGCAGAGGACAACTGCTTCTAAACTGACCTGTTAAGTAATAATTTCCACTGCAGTGACTCATCTGGATCTCAGACAGCAGTAAAGCATTTATATAGCCACTGAGGGGATGAAGCGGGGATCCCCATGCCATGTGAGCCCCCCCCACCGAGATAAAAAGGGAGTAAGTAAACTACTGCATATGAATGTGTGTGTGTGTGAAAGGTCTATCCTATGTTGTCTCACAGTAAGAAGTCATGAGGTTTACTGCAGAGAAAGAGTGCGAGCTCCAACAACTGCTACAGAGGTGGGAAAATAAATGTGGTGACCTTCCTGGTTAAGTAATTAAATTATTAAAATGAAAAAATCTAAGAATTTACATAAGATAATTGAGAGCCTAATGAGAATTTAAATAAAGCTGACCAGCCTGGAAGGATATGACTAACCAACGTGTTAAAAGATACCTGAAATAACTCTTTGGGAGCTTTTGAATGAAATATGAATAAAACCAGTAAGAAGCGAACGCTCGTCTCTAACACCCACCTCCTTGTGGGAATGTTTTTCACTGAATTCTCTCCAGTAGCAGCCAAAGCATCCCATTAGCCAGTGCTCCTTCCTCTGGCTGAGGCTGAGACAGTGGGGCAGTCAAGGTTGTGTGTATCTCCAGCAGTGTGTGTGTGAGAGACAGAAAATGTTTCTATGGTGACTGGGAGAATCCATTTGGGTGACTCCTGAATATTTCCATCAATATTTTACAATATTTCTGAATGTCACTGCAGTCTGTCAGCCACAGCAGGACAAGACTAATCAATATGTCCACTTCAAGTTAAAGCTAGGAAATATACTGATGTGATATAAGATATAAGTAATAATTAATGTGATATAAGACTGTATATTATCTGGGATTTCTGTTGTTGTTATAATGTGTTTTAGCTTAAATATTACTGTCATTACTATTAAGTGATACAATTTACTGATTTTCTACTGTGTTTAGTCAGTATATCCACATCACTAATGCTCCTTCCACAAACATTTCTTATGTGTAAACATTTTGTAAAAGCATCAATAGTAATCTATATTGATATGTACTGCATGGAAACAATCAACACAAAATTTGCTTTTGTCACTGCTGTCTAGCTTGATGGTTTTCAAACTTTTTGACCCAAGTACCAACCAAGTACCAACTCTGAGTGAACCAACACATCTACCGTATATACTCAAGTATAAGCCGAGGTTTTTATTACCAAATCGGCTTATACACGAGAAATTCAAATTTGATCATAGAGAATGAAATTTAAGCCAGGGGTGGAAATACTACCCATTACCACTACCCATGGAAAATAGTTTGTCATGCCTTAGAATGAGATATCTCCTGATAAAACATCTTATCCAGCACACTTTGCAGCAGCTGTTGTGATTGGTCATTTACGGTAATGAGCTGCTGAAATAAATATCATGTTTACCGGTACCGGAACATGGATTATTTTCATAAAATCACAGGAACACTATGACAATATTCAGAAAAACAGGTAATTTGCTAAACAAATAAATTGATGCAACAACATCAGGAAGTCGGCTTATATATGTTATTTAAAAATCTAAATTTGCAGGTCAAAATCAGGGGTCAGCTTATACACGAGACTGGCTTATAATCGAGTATATACAGTAAGTACCACCTCACCAACAAGGACAATCCAAAACCTCATGCATAACGAACTGAAATTGAAAAGTTGACAGTATGAGTGAAAAGTTACACTCAATATTTTATTAAAAAACTGAATTTTTAATTAAACTATTTCTTTAAAATAAAAAAAATTGTGAATACTTTGCCACAGTTACAGAATATTTATAGATTTCAATTGTTTTGATTCTCTGCAGAAATTTCCAGTCCTTTAGTGTACCACTGGGAGGTAACTTCAAGTACCACCGGGGTATAGGTACCACCGTTTGAGAACCAGTGGTGTAGCTCTACTTGCATGTAGTTAAGGTTGGTCAGAAAGTTAATATTAATAGCATACTAATATTATGCTGTCTAAACTGATTTTATTCTTAGTTTGGACAAAAGTTTAAGAAACAGCACCCAAAAGTTTCAGGGTGAAATAAAGTTTTGTTGAAACTTAATGCAGGATTCAGTTCATTGCAAATGACATTAGCAATAAACTGTGTTAGCTACAGGCTAATCCAGATCTTTAGTATTAACCTCCTCGTTGATAAGCACAACAAACACCAGGTTCTGTGTTAGCAAGAAAATTAAATCCAGTAATGTTATAATCTGCCCGTGTCATCATATCTTGATATTTTAAATATTTTATTTCTTCTTTCTTGATAGACTATTTGCACCCACACAGTGATGGATACGATGGAATATAACATTTAAAGACTTGTGTTTGAGACAACTCACTGTTTTGTTTTCAGTCTCTCCTTTCGCTGTTATGCTGCAGATGATAATAAATCAATAATCCACATGATTAAGGTCATATTTAGCTTTAAACACGCTGCTAATGACCCGGTTTACTGCCTCACGACTGCACCGTGCGCCGCCATCTTGCTTTTCAATAAACTTTATCAACAACTCGACAATGACAATACCAAAACTATTCACAGTATTTAGAGGTGAGCCTGATGATAACGATTGTAATATTTATAGCTGTGTTTATTTTATATATATATTTTTTTTTAGTTCACATTTTCAATCTCTCTCACTCTCTCTGCTCTTTTTCTTTCTTTCTTTCCCCACTGTAGCTAGATCCTCATACAGTACATGTAGTGGTATCGAATTAAAAAAAAAAACTACCAAATAACAACAATCTTAAATCAAATTAGATGTAATAAAGAGTGATAAACAAATGTCACATCAAAGATATTCCATAAATAAAATATAACAGTTTTAAACAGCAAGCAGAAACATTTTCTATTCTATTCCATTCTATTCTAAATGACATTTAATTGAATTATATCTGTTGTTCAGACATAATTCACTTCAAATCAGAGTTATTCTCTTAAATATTGTCAGTTGGTGATGGTGTTTTTCCACCATTTCTTAATTTATGATATATTCTAGAAAATGAATCTGTAACATCTGTGTCTTCATAAACAAAGACTTACATTTGATTTTACATACACATAAACACGTGCACTTTAACACACAGTGTCTGTCTGGATAAATCTTGCCTCCTTTCTGATTCCGTTCACTGACAGAGCCTCATGCTTGATTTCGGTGATTGTGTTAGATAGCTGTGCTCGTTACCTTGGCAACTCTTTAATCTCCTGTCACCATTATTTAATTATTTTTCATTTATAAAACCAATGTTACATGTTACTCACAGCAAAATTACAACCCTAGAAATGCAGGAATTAGATTTACAGTAGACATGACAACAACTAGCAAGAGTATCTGTTCTATTTTAAAATCTGTATGCCATTTAAATGCACTGTTTCATGTTATATCTAAAAATCCTCATTGTATCTTTAATAAGTTATCTTGATTAAATTTGATCTTTTCTAAACTTTGAGCTTTATCTTTCTTCTCTCTTTTGGGTAAAATGTTTTTGTTTTTTATTCACCATATTTCAATTTTCCAGCTCAAATTCAGTCAATTCAAAGAAAAATGACCCAAACACATAATTATACCTACTGAAATAATTGCACAAAATACACTTACTGCTCAAGTATCCAGAGAGGGTTTTATTATGCATAAATTCTGTGAAGTGCACTGTTTCTTTGATGTCAAAATTCAGTATAAAGGGATTTCAGTCCATACTGTGCTGAGAGTACCTCAGTTCACTGGCATCTTCATCACAGAGTAGAGCTGCAGAGAGGAAGAGGAGGATGAGGAGGGAACATCTCATCAGATCCTCCTTTCAGCTGTATGAGAGCTCGCTGTGGCTCTCACCTTTGATCTTACTTGGGAATGAAGGAAAAAAGAAAGTCAAATCTGGCTGGAAAAGGAAAAAGAAGAAGGAGGGTGGGGTATTATTAGCAGAAGAAGAGCTCCTCAGCCTGACGTCAGTGAGCTAAACCTGGGCTCTGCTACATCCTGCAGTCGTATATCAGCGTTAAATAGGCGCCTCTGCCCAGGGCATAACAGGATGTGGCTGAAAAGGAGGAATGAGAGCGGGAAATGAGTTTTTGACAATGTGGAGACACTGACTCTCCACACAGAGATGAAGATCTGTCATCACACAGCAGGCAGCTACTGAAAGAGGCTCCCTGATGAATAAATCTGATATATCATGCATTCTTTGTGTTTCATGGAGGATTACATGTTCCTCCAGCTCAGTGGCATTTTGATATTCAGCTCTAAAATGGATTAACAACAGAGGAGGTTAATGTGAAGGTCATTAATCCTGAAGCACTTTGATATTTAGGGTCAGCATAATGTTTTCATAAGACAAGTGCTAAAGCTGACAGACACATATGAGGTTGGATATTTGAGAGAACTTCTGTTGTTATATAATACTGTATATTCTGTTTGTCAAGAGGAAACAGGCTTGTAGTTGAACTAATAAAAAAAGATTCTTTGGGAAATCTTTCTTTTCAAATGAATCTTTTCAAAATCAATGGGATCATGAACAGATACAAACAAAAATTCTTCTTCATTAAATGCTGTGAGATCTGTATTTCTCTAAGAAATCTGCCTGTTCAAGGTCAATATCTGAAAAATAATGGGCCCTCAAACAAGGCATAGAGGAAAATGATAGGTATCATGTAACAGCAGCAGATGGAGTCTTGATGTCCTCAGGGATTGTCTGAGTGAACTCAGATATTTTATTGCTGGAAGTATGTGGAGAGAAGCCGTTTTGTGTCCTTCCTCAGTCTTCCAGTTTATATTTTACTCTAATGACCAACAAGTAAAAATAAAAAATAAAAAAATAAAAAAATACCACAGTTTCCCATTTTAATTGTGCATTCTCTTTTGATCTCATTTTTTCACCAGGACACACTCTTTTTCCTTTGAATCTCAGGTGCATTCTGATTTCTTTTTTCAAAGCAAAGTGATCATTTCTGAAAGTAACCAATCATCCTCGTTTTCCACTCACATCTGCCTCCCAGTTCCCACTGTGACAAACAACCCACAGTAATCACCCCCTTGTTCACTGTTTCGGAGGACGATTGCATTGCACTATAGGGGAGAACCAGACGACAAACTGCCGCATGTATTGCACAAGCAGGAATCTGTTAGCGAGGAAGTGGATGAGGAAAGTGAGGGTGCTGGCGTGTCTCCACCTGCCCAAGGTGACCTATGGTGGATGGGCATGTGATTCACATCCACATGTGCTGCAATGAGTTGTGAACCAATCTCACAACATCTCAGTTTCCTGATACAGGCTGGTTGGGTTATGCATGTGATCAGGGCTCAGAGCCTGATAAGTGTGATGTTATTTTCAGGGCCTATTTCACTTTGACAGTGCCATGTGGCCTTCACATAGCTTTTCCCACAGAAGACAAAGGCCTGTGGGAGAAACGCGGTGCTTCAGAGGAGAGGAAGGAGAGAAGGGGTGTTTGCAGTGAAACAGGATCTTAAAGAATCTGTAAGACATGTCTTTCTTCATCTTTCCTTTCCAGTAGGGTTTCCTTTGTAACTGGATGATGTTTTTGATCCACATGTGCAGCTTAATTATTCCATGTGTGTGGAATTTTATCTTTCTTTCACCCTATGGAGTCTGAGGTCACTTTTGTAAAAAAAAAAAAAAAAAAAAAAATCAAAACCCCCTAGCATTATAATTTAGCAGCTCTTAACATTAAATATTAGGATTACTGTGTACTCTGCATGAAAATGTCACTTTAAGGGATAAAATAACTGAATTTTATCCCCAACAGACCAATGTAAAGCCCTAAATGTTACTTATGCTCTTCAATCTGTTCTTATTTTAATGGCTACAATTGAAATGACTTAATTTAAGGTTTCTAAGCCCTAATCTTGCAAATTAAGTGAAATTTGAGGGCTCAAATTCAGGGGTTTAAGAGAACCTGAGAAAATCTTTACGAGAATAGATTATGGGGTTTGGCTATGTTGTTTTTCACTATATAATAAAGAGAGCATCTCTGTTTTTACTTGGAAGAAGATGGAAATGACATCTCAAAATGTCTTAAAAATTATAAGATCAGAGCAACTGTTTAATAACAACATTTGATTGCATAAATCCTTCATAAATCCTTTTAATTCATTCTTAAACAGCTTCTTTGCTCATTTAGGATTTAAAAAATATATTCTATGATAGACAGGTTGTTTTACAAAATGTAATGTTGGCTCCCTGGCTCCATTTGCACTCTGCCTGATTTCAGAGAGGCTCCTTTGCAATTAATGCTACTAATTAGTGAGCGATTCTTCAGTCCTGCAGATCCCTCAGCAGTCTCCTAATTACACTCAACATGGGTCTAAGTGGAAATCAGATGATGATATGAATGAATATCATCACGCATCAAACCCTTATATTTATTGTTACGTGTTAGTTTTAGGCTACTGTATTAAATGCAAAAAGTGAAATCAATAGGGTGAGTTATAATTAGGGATATACAGTATAAATTATCATATTCAGATAAAGTAATATACAGAACAACACTTTTGAATGACACTTTTTTGTTTTTGTTGATGCAAACAGTACATTTAGTAGATACGTGCTTCAGCACTGATTGGATTTTGTATTACTTATCAAACTCAATTGTCGTGGAGTGAAATATGTCATACTCTGACTGGTTTTGTTCCCACAGAGGAGAAATGAAAGTGGAAGAAACTCAGTGTGACAAATAAACTGCTGTCAGACAGAATTTCTGCGCTGTGGATTATTTCTGTCAGAGCAGACCTGAACATAATGTCAATATGTGCATAAACGCTTTTAGACACCAATATAAATATGATGATGATGATTATTATTAGCGTAAATATATGATCATATCCGACGAACAGACTGTATATGTCCTCATCAGCGGACACCTACTGCTCCATCATCTCTTGTGTTATGGCCATTTTGTTACCGTGGAGACGAGTCCTGGCAGCAATTGGATGTCTGACATTGCACTGCTGGAGACAGACAGGATTCTCACATGGCTTGGATGTAAAATAGGAGTTTAAACACCAAGGCTATTAAGAGGCATGCTTGCACCCCAATCCCCGATATGTAATTGAGTTTTCTATGGGTCAAACTAATAGTGTCGGCTGCAGCACAGAGTCGAAAAAGCCCAGCCAGAAGCCACAAACAGGTCCATCTTTGAGTTTCCTGAATATAGAGGCACATTTTGAGACAATGAATCTTTTATACATTCTCCTCTGGCAGAAGAGACTTTTATCTTATTCCCATTTGCATTTTTGGCACCAAAGCAATTTACATTTTTATAGCATAATTAATGAACAAGGAAGTCATTTACATTTTAGCTCTGTTCACCGAACATTGTCTACAGCATATCTGATGCAGAGGGACCAACATTTGGAAGTGTGTGGGAGTGTTTTTTTGTGCAACACAGAGATGTCTGAGTGTGAGTGTGTTGTTTTTCAGGAAAAAGCTGAGTAGAATGAGTAGATCATGCTGTCCTGATAATTAAAAGTGCGAGAGAGAGGACATGAGCTTTCAGGTGCAAATTGAGGCCAAAGGTGAGCAGTGTGTTTTACCTCCGCTGGCTCTCACATCAAATACATGGATGCAAGACACCACAGCCAATTACACCGTTTAAGAAACAACACAGAACAACAACAATTCATAATAATAAAATGTATAATTCCTGGTAAAGATAAAAGAGAATAATTATTCAGGTTTCCATTTCCAGGTCAATGGCTTCATTCTGTCAATAGCTTAATGTATCTTTAAAAAAAAGGTTATATACTGTGCATTGTGTAAAGAGAGTGTATAAAAGCATAATTATTTCCACATAAAAGGGCCATATCACTTATTGCTAAGACCTTTCTTAAGAGCCGGATGTATGGACAAGTAGTAAAAAGTAAAATCCTGCAAACAAACAACTGCACTCTCACTTTAGCAGAGAAAGACAATAAAGTTTCATACAATTCAATTAAATTCTTCTAAAATCAAACTTTGTTCTGCTTAACTGAGCGTAAGTTGAGCCACCAAATGCACATAGGGAGCTTGAAATGCCCCTTGCCAAAACAGACCAGGTGTGCAACTATAATGCTTTAACTGTTATTAGAACTCCAACTAATTGAGATGAGCTCCAGCTGTGTCCCCAGGCTATTGTAATAATCATATTTGTGAATGAGCATTGTGCTGAAAACACAAAATGGGCCTGGCTGATTGTGTTCTCTTCAGTATCAAATACAGCAGTGGGCGAGTGTCACAGAGCAGGTGACACACAGTGTGTACAAAACCCCTGCTGCGCTGTGGAGCCACATGTTTATTGATGTGGCTGACTACCCCTGAGCGCACAACACGCCTCACAGAATTAGGCACTAACATTCAGCACAGACAGATTTCATGGCCAGGAACAGATGAACAAACAAGGAAGGGACTATGTGGACTGCTGGGTTTACTTTTCAGAGATGTTTTCATGACAAGATAACAGGCACAAAATATAAGTTTTATTGTCAGCTCTCATAGGCTGATTATGTTTTTAACCTGTGTTAAAACAACTGGACGATAAAAAACAAAACAAGTTTTTCTAAATGGAAATCAGTGATGTCTTTGTTCATGTGCTAATTCTCTGCTGGACTATCTGTGATTACAGCAGCCATGGGGATGAATAAGTGATATGATCTGACAGTTACATGAATGTGACCTTCTGGTTCACCACACACGCGCGCGCACACACACACTTAAGTATTTCCATTCCAATCTTATGTGTGTTGTAAGAATCTTACAGAATAACAGTTTAAAAACTTAACCCAATCTTTCTTATATAATCATATGCACACAGAAGAGTTGGTTCAATAACTTGTATATTAGCAAAGAATGAATGGTGGAGTTATTTTCTATTAGTTATTTAAAGCTTCAGTCATATTTTACTAGTAGATGTTAAGAACTGGACTGGTGAGCATCATCGGCCACTGGGTGTTTGGAAGAAAAGTATAAATATTATTTTAAACTGAGCTATAACAAGTTATTAAGGTTCACTTCTGTCTGTTTATCACAAAGTCTCATTTTCAGATGAAACAATAGTCAAAAGTCACATGGTTTACTTCAATTCTCTTGACTTTTCTCACCTAAAATGTATCAGCTGACTGCCTTTACAAGTATCAAAAGTATCAAACAGACATTTTAAAAGCTTTGTTTTTGGAAATTCTCTCTTTCCCTATGTCTATAAAGCTCCTACAATATTTATTTCCCTAGCATATGCTAATAAAGTCGATGGTGGCTCTATCTTATATATAGTGTGATAAGTTTTGCACTTAATAAAAGACCAGTTTAATATATATGTGCTTCTAGACTGTATTCTGGAATACAGTCAAGAAAGCACATCTTGTTTTCCATCTTGTTTTAGTTTTTGTCTTATCCACAGTCCACAGCCAGAATAAGACTGTAAGGCTTTGGTTTCTTTTTGGAATCTTCTGTTGAGCTTGTCCCTTGTGTGTGTGCAGATCTCCCTCAGCTCTCCTCATCCCTCTCTTCTGAGCGCTCACACAGATCTGACAGAGTTAAGCGCAGAACTGAAGGCAGTGGCAGCGAACATGCTGCTCCTGATGGAAACCAATTGCGGGGCACATTTGGAGAGCAAGTCAGAAGAAAAATATCCGAGGGAGGGGGATGCGCGCATGTGACAGGCATTGGACGTTTCCATTTAGAACAGCGGGGCAGGGAGAAGAATCTCCATCAGGGGCTGCGTTTTTGTTATTTTTTTTTTGGTTTTTTTTGTTTGTTTTTTTTAAATCACTGGCGACGGGCGTTTTCCATCCATCGCAGATCGACACAGCACCATGCGAGCGGGAGAGACGCGCCCTGTGCCATGCTGAACAACTCTCCGTCTCTCCTGCTGGCTCTCACCGCGGTGGCCGCACTTCTCCAGCGATGCCAAGGCTGGAGCGACGAAGACCTCCTCCTGCCGCCCATCAACTCCTCCAACAGGTTCCTGGCCAACCTGGAAGTGGACGTGCGCTTCTCCAAGAGGTCCGTGGAGGAGAGCGAAGCCTCGTCCGACGCGTCCTCCTCCTCCCTGCAGACTCTGTCCCAGTGCAACGTGAGCGTGCAGAGACTTCTCCCCACGTCGCTCGTGGCCCGCTGGGACAGCAGCTTCGGCTTCCAGTGTGATGTTCTCATCTACACCACCAACAATCACGGAAGGGCTTTCTTCTCGGCGGCTTTCAACAGGGCCATCTCGCCCGTGGTCATCGAGCACCTCGGGGTCACCGGGGGTCAGCAGGAGCTGCGCTTGTGCGTGGGCTGCGGGATGTCCCGGTACCGCAGGTTTGGTCAGGGGCGGTCCAGGGGCCAGCAAAGCGGGGATCAGGTCAGTTTCTGCTGCGTGGATTTCAGCCTCGATGAGCTGAAGGGGGACAAAAGTTGGAGGCTGAACCGAAAACCCATCGAGTCCACACTTGTGGCTTGTTTCATGACTTTGGTGATTATTGTGTGGAGCGTTGCTGCTCTCATATGGCCGGTCCCCATCATTGCAGGATTTCTGCCCAATGGGATGGAGCAGAGACGGCCGAGATAATTAAAATGATCTTCATTACCTGGTAATAGCCTGTGCACTGCCTTTACTATAACTGTAGCCATTTAACTGTTTATATCTGAATGAAAGACTGAAAGACTTGAATAAAAGAAGTTTGGAGAAGTTTTTGATCCAAATGGATTAGTTTTGGGGTGTTCAGTAACCAGTAGACCTCCAACCAATATATGAAGGATTAAATACTAGCCTATCATAATCTGTAAAGGGACCAACACCAATGTGTTTTGTAAACCCATGTAGGCCTTCCTATAGATTCTGTCAGCGTAAACTGTGCAAACTTTTCTCTTTAAGCAGTGTTTGTATAGTTTTTAATCTTTCTAGAATTTTTGCCTTACCTTAATGTCTAGGACTTTTGCGCTGAAAGTTGAACTTTAAAGTGTGTCGTCCTAATATTTAGTCATATTCAAATGTAAGTTTTTCCAGTACATTCTCAGAAATAGCTGTTGTTTATGTTGGACACGAAGAGGATTTAAATATTTATATTGTTAGCTTTATAATGTCAAGTTCAATATATGTGTTTATTTGTATTAACGTTATGGTTTAACTGAAATAAATAAAATTGGTTATAAGCTATAACTCAGGTTTTCTGGTCATTCAAATGATCATGTAGGTGTATTATGTAGTCTAACTGTGTCTGTTGCTGTTGTCAAATCAAATCAAACTTCAATAAAATAAAAGAAAGAAATAGAATTTAATATAAATAATAGATATTATATTTTGAAATATCAAAATTATAAAATAGTACGAATAAAAATTTGTATAGAGAATAAAATAAACAACAACAACAACAATAATAATAATAATAATAATAATAATAATAATAATAATAAAATTATGATGACATCGTTGTGAACATTTAAAAGCATTAAAGTGTGCGTGTACTAAAGATATGTATTTATCTAATTATGTAACCACGTGAATTTTATTATACAGCACTTTAACTGCTGAACATCATCTAATATGGAACATAATCTAATTAATAGTAATATGCATATGAAATGGGCCTTAACATTAACATTTTATATAAAAACTAAATTACAGTGGACTATTGAATAGACTAACGGGCTTGTCACGTTGTCTTCCTGTTTAAAGTCATCATATCTAGTTATGTTATTGTCCAAATATTCTCTAATAATACATAAATACTGAAACGTATGATCACTTTACCCGAAAATGAAGAACATTTAATTCATTTTTAAGGATGCGGTTCTAGCCTATACCAAATAATCCGTGTGGGATGTTTGGCATGTCCTTACAAGACAGAGGAAAGACTTTATCATCCTGATGTATCAGATAACAACGTGATCAGGTGTGGCTGTGCGACTATTTCATCAAAGTGTGGAAAAATCCCCAATAATCAGTCAAACTGGTTGTTAATGTGTCTTTAAATATAGAATATTTACAACGTTTTAATTCCCTTGGAGAATAATTCTGTTTCGGGAATAATAGCCTTGATAGGGAATACTAATTCCCTATCAGGAACAAAACATTTTAATTTATGTTCACCTCTTATGTGCATCACCATTGCCATATTTCTGTGTTAATCTATGTATTGATTTATTTTGCTATGATAATATAATATCATATAAGTTTAGCTGTTATGACGTGTTAATGAACTCTGCCATACCTTTCAAAATGGCCGTGTGAGCCACGCCTTTACCTGCTGTGTAATCTGACACTAACACTCCTACACACTCACACTCATCCAGGAAGTGAGGGAGTGTTAACCACCAGCGTCATGTAAACCAGAAGAAACTGTGGCGTCGCTGATTTGGACAGCAAGCCCTGAAACATGCGCTCCTCTCCTCTAATTCCCCTCCAGAACAGTGTATTATAGGACAGCATGTACTTATCAGCAATCAGAGTCTCTCTACAGATTTTCTTACTAACTTCCACCGTCCTCTGTGTATCAGGTAAGTAACAGCTTCAGTTATTAATCAGCTTAACCCTGATTTACTGCATAATGTTGGTGAAATGTGTTTCCAGGAAATCAGGATGTGATTATTCCCTAGATGGCAGTGTAATAATGGTAGACGGAAACCTGCCAAGCCCAGAATCATAAAATATTACTGTATTCTCGGTTTGCTGATTTGCTGTTGATGAATTATTAGGATCTGAATGAATATAATGACCATGTTGATTAGTTCTGTAAATGATGGTGAAGCAGAAATGAAAGTCTAGAGAAACAGAGTTGGTGCATATCATTTTGCTGCGTGGGAACAGGCCTGTTTGCTCTGTTAATTCCGTTCTCTAAATGCAGATCTGGTTAGTCATTTAGGGAGTAAAGCCAACCTCCCTCTAGTCATGTTGACTTTTTAACTGCAAATAAAAGTGTCACTAACTAATTTTCAGTGATGATTTTATTGATATGATGTCAGCTAACCTACCATTCATCTGGATCTGGGCTCACACTCTGTGTTTTATTCAGAGGTCTACAAGCTGACCGTCACCCCTGGCAATGGAACCACCCTCAACATTAGAAAGGTCAAAGGGTCACAGTGCACTGTGTGCTCTGGGACGGGACGCTCGCAACAATGTCATGCGTCTCTAATGTTAAGAGACAATACTGCTGCCTCAGTAGAGTTTAAATGCTCCAGACCTCAAGACGTATTCAGCGTGGAAATTGTACGAAATATAGGTAAGAGTTTCTCAACCTTCTTGAATTTGAACGAAGTGTGCGAGTGCAATTATGTGTTGTAAAATTCATTTGCAACCTACTCCGCATGTCTCAAGTGTAAATTCTATCCTCAGAGTGTACAGCAAAGTCCTGCAATGGTGACATCATCCAGAGTGAATCTGACTTCCTTCCTTTGCTGGACTTTAACCGAACATTTACCTGGAACCTAAAGGCCTCTTCCACGCCACAAGTCTTCCAAATAGACTTCTCCAGGACAGGTCTGAGACAGATTAATCTATCTGAGAGCTGTCCAGATCAACACACATACACCCTCCAAGCCTTCCAGACCACGAGGAAAGTGGCCATAGGGAAATACTGTAGAACAGGCTTTATCAGTAGTGCTCAGGTACTGGATCAGGGTAGCCTTTCTCTGGACGTCCCAGCTGGGCAGAAGCTCCAAAAGGCCCAGTTTGATGTGTCTGTTGCAGAGAAAATCAAATGTGAGTTAGGTTAAGTGCTTTCTGAATTAAATCTCTCTCTCTCTTTTCTGTCACATCTCTGATTATGGGTCACATTATTTGACAGTGCTGTGCTCTTATTTCTCTCCCAGCTCTTGCCAAAATTAAACTGATTTTACCAGAGGGGACCTCATCCTCAGAGCTGCTCTCTCCAAACTACCCAGACACTTTTCCTGATGATGACCTGATGGAGTGGTGCTTTCAGGTTCCAACCAAACACACTGCAGTTGTTCGGTTCTTAAACCTCACGCAGCCACAGTGTTTGAAGAAGGCAACTGCAGTAGAATACTACAGAGGAGGACGAGCAGAGGTTCGGAAGCTGACGGACCCCCAGCTGGTCCAGACTGAGGGGGACTTCTCCCTGACGCTAAAGAACTGTGAGATGGACAGGAGACGTGCTAATTCTCCAGGGCTCGCACTTAGTTTTAGGGTCTCTGTATCCAGGACACATTCTACAGGTTTGTACTCATAATTAAATATTGTACAGTATAATGCTGTTTGGTTTTGGTACTTTGTGGTGCTGTTACTATTTTTGCACCTGCCAAAAAGTTTGTGGATTTTACCTGGAAAACGTAGTCTGGATGACATCAGATGAGAAAATAATTGATTTGATTTTGGTGCTGATCTGGATGCAGACAACTATTTTTAAAAATGCCTCCTTAGTTCATGAGACATTGACCTTTTGCGAACATCTTTAGATTGATGAAATTCAGTCTTCAGATATCAAAAGACAGTATGTTTTTATATATAGCACCATAATAGTGATGCTAAACCATTAATTTTAACACAATAATTTTCTTTCTTTTTCTATCAAATATTTAGTTTATTGAGTGATCATTTCAATGTAAGCTGTAAGCTTCATTAAGAATAGTTTTGCCTTTGCATATAAGCTTGGAGAATTGTTGAGTGTTGGTGGAGGTTTCACTCTGAGGGCCTTTGGGTTTTAAATATAGCTTCTCTGACATGTTGCAGCATGCATGTAGGACAATATATAAGCTTTCTTTCTTTTTTATTTTCTTATCACACCCACTTTGTGAGTCAGGGTTATGACAGAATTTCCCTCTCTTTTTTTTGAGCCAAGTTAAGGAGAGATGAATAATGATAAAATGACATAGGAAGTGGGTTTCATGGCCTTTATCTCAACCCTCATGTCTCAATTTTGGGAGCTCTGAGATTTCCTCATCCTTGAGTCATGATTGAATGTATTGGCACGGGACCAGAAAACATGTCCGTGATTGATCTGGAAAACCTGTTCTACTCTGTCAAAACAAAACTCCTATTTTACGTGGCTGTGCTCACACTTGCATTTGTGTATGTGTATATTTGTGAGATGGAGCTAGAGAGATACGGAATATTCATCTGCTCTAATGTTTCCTGTAGTGTTATGCAGTGTGGACCCGAGGGCAATGAAAGGCTTTTCTCTTTACATCGAGAAGCTGAAGGCGGCTTCAGACTGTGAGATGAAAAAGAACTCTGTGCCCCTGCAGACGATCACAGTTCCTTCAGACGGCCTTACTCAGCTTTCGTTCCACAACTGCCTTCCCTTAGACATACGCGTCGTCACCACAAAAGTCATAGGTAACTATGGTACATTTTTGGATGCCTCCTCTGCATTCTGGGATCAACATTTCATGCATCATAAAGAGTTATAATGGATTTTTTGTGTGCTCATATTTGTGCCTCAATGTTGTTACTTCCTTTAAAATCTCTTCCTGTTTAATTGTTTTTTATACTGCAGTAGTACATGACAGAACTCCAGACTTTCCACCAACAAACAAGACAAGATTTGAAAGTCATAAAATATTAGATGAGGACTGACTAGATATTATTTTGTCAATACGCAAACATACTGTGTACTAACTTAGGATCATGCTAAAAATATTTAGAAACCCAAGATTTTTATTAAAGGCCCTGCACACCCACACAGGCGTTTTCAGTTAATGTGGCTGATTAGACTCTTCTCAGGCTGGAGGTGAGTGGAGCTATTCTGGGAGGCTGCTGCCCCAACAGTTGCAACTATCAGGAGAGCAAGGGAGATGTCAATTAAGCAAAGTCTGTACACCCACACAGTCCTAAAAACAGGTCTTATCAGCCAAAACAATTGAAAACAGCTGTGTGGGTATCCTATGGGTGTGCAAAGGCTTTTTTTAAAAAAAGCATTTCATTTTTAAAAGAAATGAATGAATTCAACTTGATTCCTGCTACGACAATATTATGAGCAAAATTAAAGTCCTTAATTTTCATCAAACTAGATCTTAAAGGACCATACTGATGATTTTGCATGAACCTGTGCTTTAATTTTCCTGTTATTTTGTTAAATCCCCCAAGCTTTCAAAATGAAATGTTCAGGTGATATATCCATTGTAAAATTTATTGTTTCATCTGCCAGCATGTATGGTCGTTTTTAATCTCTCAGTAAAAGCCGTCTTTTCCTGGGACTATATTCCCTGGAGGATACATACATTTACTTCCATGTAACTCCATGTTGGACCAGAGAAATAAAGTTAATTTAAAACAAAAAACAAAAAAACTTAACAGATGACATGTTCGCTTTGATGGATTACTTATCTCAAGCACATTTCAAGTCTACAAGTTTATTTTAAGAACGTTCTGGAATGAACTGAAACCAGTGGCAGGCTGGAAGAGGAAAAACAATTGTAGTATTTACTGCTCCAGTTGTACGTTTTGGGAAATAGTTGCAAGTAACATAAAGTTGTAACATAAATATAACAAGTTGTATTTATTGGGCTCAAACATGCAAAACCACAGGTGTGGTCCTTTAAAAGCTTAGAAAGTTCTTGAATTGGCAATGCAAATGATCATGTGAACTCTGACTTACACCAAATCACTAACCTTAATTATTTAGTTCACAAATCAAGTTTCAACAGAATTTAATATGCTCTCATCATCATGAAAATACCTTATTTTGCTGAATACTGGAGGTTGTATTTCCTGTCTGGTTTTAATGACCTTTCTTATTATGTCTCAGAGTGTAATCAGCTCAAAGACTGCCCAAAGCATCCCATCCCTCTGGTTGTGCCTACGCTGCCGAGCTGCCTTCCTGCCCCGCTGAGCTCTGTGACCTGGACCCTCCGTGCTCCCCCTCAAGGCACCGTGGAGCTGCAGTCTCCTTCCTTCTCCCTCAAACAGTCCCTGCCTGGGAAGCCATGCAACAACAGCATTTTCATCAGAGTGGCTGAGGATGATGGAACCTTTGTTGGAAATTTCTGCTCTCAGGGAGCCATACAGAAGATCCAAATCCACACCAACGTGTCTGTCACTGTCTCCAATATGGACAATAAACCTCTACGACTGTCCTCCAAGCCAGTGCTAACTGCTAGTTTGAGAGGGGAGATCAATGGNAATAAACCTCTACGACTGTCCTCCAAGCCAGTGCTAACTGCTAGTTTGAGAGGGGAGATCAATGGTAACAAGCTGCTATAATTGATGATGTATGTTCAGTCATAGATCACAATTCAATGAATATTTTTCTGTGTTATTTTAATACCTTTTCCTTCTCTTTCTGGTGTAACCCAGAGGGGTACATATTTTTTGTTTCGCCTAAGAAAGACCTTCCTATCCTTTTGGCTACTCCTGGTTGGCCAGAAGGCATGAAGTCTTATTCCACGGTCTCCTGGATCATATCTGTGCCTCCGAAGATGGAGGCTCATTTAATGTTTGCCAATTTAAGTCAACCAAAGTGCAACAGACGCCACACCAACATCAGGGTGCAGAGAATCGGCTACCTGGAAAAGGACTACAGCCGAAGGGAGGACGAGGAGGCCGACAGTGAGATTACCGTCTCAGAGAACTTCTACCTCAACATGTCCAACTGTATGCCCGAAACAGGACATTTCAGTGCGATCACAGGGATCACTTTGCAGAAGAACAAGAGTAAGAGAAAACTTACCTCAGGAATACTTATTCTATCTTTGTGTAAAGTTACAAAAAACTATCAATATTTATTCATCTCAGGGCACCAAATGCTCCTTTTTCATCTTTGACAGGATTTTGTTGATATCAAAATAAATAGTACGTTACAGGGGTTATAAATGTAATTCTGTGTAGGATAGAAAATAAATGGAGAATTGTACTTGTGTGTTTTTTAACACTAGATCTGCTGCTGATTATCATCATGAGTGTGGTGGCTGCTCTGTTGGTCATTTTTGTCATTGTGCTGGCAGTGATCTGTGTGGTGATTAGGTGAGTGCATCAGTTTTAGATTTAATAGATGTACATTTATTATTCATGCTTTACAAAGATTCTAATTTTTAAGTCACGTATAAGGAAAGGGCGGTCTTATTGACCACCTGACATTAACTTTATAACAAAAAATATGTGATATCTCACTCTATCACTCTCATCCTCTCATTTTTCTTGCCAAACAGGAAGAAGAAGAAACAGATGAATCACCAGGTGTCCATATATAATCCTAATGGAACTAGTTTCCTACCAGGACACAATAGCTTCCCCAAAACACGAGAAGACAACGAGTCCCATATTTACGCCTCCATCGACGACTCAATGGTCTACACACATTTGCTGAGAAAAGGAGAAGAGATGAACATCTACGGAGAGAGTGACACATATCAGTCCTTCATGGGGCAAAAAGACCCACAAGAGTCATCAGTGTGCAAGGACACTGGTGCAGAGGACCTGGAAGTAGGTGTTTACCAGTCATTTCCATTATCGTCCCAGCAAGCTCCTACACTTCCCAACAGGCCTTTGAGCCACGGCCAATCCATGGTGGACAATCATATTCACTGCACAGAGGACCACAGCAAGGAGGAGGAGCTTTCTCCAGATGTTAGAGGGAGCACAGATCTGGGACTGAGATTAGAGCCAGAGGGAGGAAACTAAAAGGTATCTGCATTTTACTTACATACTCCAACTTTAAGACATTCCTTCCCTGGCATCAGTGTGACTACCTGCAACTCAACCATGCAAAATGTTTTTTTTTCTTTAGTTTTGCATTAATAGGCACACATATTAACCCTGTTCAGACCTACCTGTTTCATGCTAGATGAAAGTGCATTTGTTTTGGCAGCATTACTTCATCGTACCCTTCGTGCCAATATTTTATTTTTGTTCCTAAAGAGCTTTTATGTTGCTTTCACTTGAGTTACATAAATTAATATTCTCACTTTTGGACAAACATGGATTTGCTGTGCAAGAGTTGTTTACATAGTGAGGTTTTCATTTTTAATCATAAAGGACCATTTTGCATGTTTGAGTCCAATAAATAATACCTGCATACATGTTACGTTTTTATCAACCATTTTCCAAAATATAAAACTGTATTTTTGTTTTCATGTTATTTTGCCAAATTCCTTCATCTTACAAAATCAACTGTTCAGGTGATACATCCGCCTTAAAATTCAATGTTTCGCCTGCTAACATTTACCCCTGGGTATACATATTCCCCTGGGGCTATATTCCCTGATAGAGACATATGTTCACATCTGGAAGGTAGAAGAAAACAATTGTAAAATGTACTGCTCCAGTAGTATTTTTTGGATAATGGTTGGCAGTAATATAACATGTATACGGGTTCTATTTATTGGGCTCCAACAAACAAAATCACTGGTATGGTCCTTTAAACAACCAACAAAACTGCCTTACAGACAGGTCATTATACTCTCTGCAATACACTGTAAGATTTCCAGTTGTTTTGGTGCAGGGCAAAAGAAAGTTTAGTGCTTTATGAGACCATACATTTATGAATCCTTGAAGATTTGCTTTCTTCATGTGCATTGTGATAAATGAGGGTTGCAAAAACTATGGAAGTCTGACAAGTCAAAGACTATTTTGGATCACGGACCCCTTCTCCTGGTGGACTGTAATGACATTTAATTGCACCCAATGTGCTAAAAGTTACATATTAATTAGTTACATGTTAACAAGTTTGCTGATTTTATTTTATTTTTTTAACTTTGTCAGTAATTACAGATATAACAGAGTCACTAGTCAGCCTTGTGGCTTAACAAGTGTGACTAGTGCTCATGATGTTTTCAAGCATCCTGGAGAAGAAAAAGCTGTCTTATGCTGACTCACTTATTCTGTATGGAAAAACAAACTCCTCCAATAGGTCACTGCACAAACCAAGATACACTCAAGTCAAGAGTTTCTTGATTCTGTAAATTTTTGACAAACGAGCATTTTTCCTCTGATGAACACAACATTCCTATTATAATGGTTGATTTTTAACCACAAAAATGATTGACAAGACGAAACGGGGTTATGAGTGACGTTTGTTACTAGTATGTAACAGAACATATAGTACAATCATCACTTTCAAAAAAATAAAAATGAATGATGATTGCTTCTCAGCAAAAAAGTTTATTGATTAGCAATGTTGAGAACACCGATGGGAAATAAAACAGATGACAAAGAGGGGGCTAACCAAAACTTCAACATGGTGGTAATTTACTGATGACATGAGTATTTGGAAACATGAATCTACTGAATCAACATAAAGTAGATTCACTTATATGTAAAATATAATTTCAATATGGTTTTAGCTTATATAATGAGATATCTCAGATCACTGTGCAAACTCACTCTGACTGGTTTGATTCGGAAACAGTGAGCAAATGGCTACGAAAAATGAAGCACATGATTTTTTCAGTGTATTGTATATTTGTATCTGATAGGATTCTAATGCTCTACATGCTTCACTTTTTATGCCGCTGCATTTATCTGCGCAGAATGATGTCATAGAAGATATCACAGAAGCTCAGGGTCAGCTTTTAGACGATATTGAACTCACACACTGAGGCCTTGTCAGCACGGCAGCTCTCGTCAAACCACTTCCCGTTGGCTGTGGTGGAGAGGATGGCACAGTTCTGGCTGCGCCCTCCATCGGGCTGCAGGGTGATCTCAGTCTCCCAGTTCTTAAAGCGCACTCTGGAGCCTGACTGGTCCACCCAGTGACCGTCGGTCACCATGTCATTAATGCCCAGCCAGATGTGCTCCTCTGGGCCAATGCTCTGTCGTACATAGTCGTAGAGCTGGTCATTCTCGTCTCCAGTCAGAGGCGTGCTCAGAGTGCCTCCTTTGGCGATGCAATCATCACTAGCTGCATGGAAATTCTTCTTCACCGGATCAGCAAGGAAACATTTGCCAAGGATCTTGATGCCTCTCAAACAAACTGAAAGAAACAATTAGAAGTCTGTGTCATTCATGTTATTGTTCTGATACTGCTCAACATGCCCTTGTTGTATTACAGCAACAAAAAAATAACTGGTGTGCACAACCTGACAGAGCCTACCACTTCATCCTGACTTTTTGCATCTCAGCATCATGCTGTTGTTAGTTAAGTAAAACATACATGAGCAAAATATTCACTTGTTGGAATACAAACAGTTTTTGGGGTCCAGTTATGCAACATTTACACTTACAACTTTAGCCAAAACTTCTCTGTAGGAACAATACCTGTCTGTAAAGCTTGCTGCTCTTTCAGTAAATTCAGCTCCTGAACAATGTTATTGATTTGTTTCTTCAGCTCCTCAATTGCAGCACTGTTTGCAGAGTCTGTTGAAGTTCATGGGAAAAAAAAAATTAACAAAAAATACAATATTTACTCAGAAATATTATCTTATCAGCATTGCTGATAAGATAATATTTGATGGCAGTTCATTATTGTTATTTTGTGAAAGATATTCAGAGGTTTCGAGAGTGATGATATTGTTTTTATTTCCAAAGTGAAGTTAATGTCAAGTCCTACCTTTCTTGCCATTTCTTTTCTTGGGGGGGTTCTGCTGGAGAGTGCTGTGTGCCAGCAAGAGGAGGCAAAATGTCAAGCAGACACCTTTAGGATCCATAATACTCAGAAAAATCATTTGAAATCCACAGCAAAGGCAGTGTTTTGTGTAGGGAGCACGTACTCCAAAAGCGCCTTTTAGATCTGAGGGCTGGCCAGACAGACTGTTGTGTATTACGCGCCTGGAGTGGCGGCACAGAGTTGAATGAGGAAATCTTATCTCAGAGAACAAATGTTTTACAGATGTTTAACAGCTGTGTTCCTTTACTGAAAGATGGATGGTGACCAGGATTGCGTGGTGTTTGAAACAAACAAGACTTTGGTTCCGTGTTTTTAGGTTACCAATGAATTTAAGGAGAGGCACTATGTGTGTGTGTATGTGTGTTTGTATGTGTAATATGGTAGATGTCTTTCCCTAAGTACAACATTGCATGTTCTCACATTTCTCACAGTATTTGAATAATTTATGTCTTCATTAGATATGTGCAATTATTTGCCACATGGCATGGGAGTAAACATCCATCCATCCATTCTTTCCCCCTTATTCTGTGTAGGGATGGGGATATCTACTGGAGCCTATCCCAGCATTATCTCCACTTGGCCATAATTCATAGCTGCTTGGTGATTGAGCTGTGGACTTTATCTTTTGTTTTCCTGTCAGAAGGTCTGTTGTGTTTTTGGAGAGAGCTGTAATAGGCCAGAGGTTGGATGTTTTTGTCATTTCTCCTACACCCTACATCTGGTTCTACTCAGTGATCTGGAGGAGGTGACACATGGCAGAGCCTTATTAAATGAACCAATAGCATTATGAATAGTTTTTATTTGTATTTCATATTTTTTGTCTTGTCTCAGCCAAAGCTGACAGCCCTGTGCCTGTATAAATCTCTTCATGTTTGTGGCTGAACCCTGCAATTCGCTCCAAAGTGTGATTCTGACTAAAATATATTTCATAACCAAAATACACATTAAAGCAATGATGCAATGAAAAGGTCAATTTCCATGAGTCAGTCAAAATGACTTGACTGCCAGCTATTGTTTGCAGATCATTTATATAAAAACTCTACAGGCTTGTTCAAAACTTTAGTTAGCACCCAGAAATATTCATGTTTTTGATAGAAATTGATACTTTTACTTACCAACATGGCATGAAATTGACATAAATATATAGCCAAGACATTAATAATGTTGCAAATGGCTGGAAACGTCTGTATTATTCACATAAAACTGCAAAGACCCATTTTCAGCAGCCATTATGCTAGTGTCCTGATTTATAGATAGATAGATAGATAGATATAAGCTCATCCTTAATCATGTTTAAATGTTAACTGGTTTTTATAGACACTTTTGTAATTGTGCACAGCTGAAACCCATTATTCTGTTTAATTGGTAAATTGTCTTTATGTGGGTTGCAAAGTACTGGCATTCCTAAAGTTCAATTCTGGGTTCAAAAATGGCCAAAAACAAAACAGCTTTCTCAAGACATATATCAGTCTGTTATTTTGTGAAATGAATGTTATTCCATGTGTTAGATTGGCAAGAAACTGGAGATTTCTTGGCAATCTGTCTTGAAAGAAAAGGGCAAACTGGGTCTAAATAGGACAGGATAATAAGCAGAAAAGCCCAGACGCACAACTGCTCAAGAGAATAAGTATATCAGAGCCTGCAGCTTGAGAAACAGATGCTTTAAAGGTCCTCAGTTGGCTGCTTCCTTAAATAGTACACGCCAAATACCAGCATCATCTGCAACAGTGAAAAGACAACTCTGCTGGCCAATGAGGGCTATCTGAAACAGGCATATTAAAAAGAAAAGGTTAAAATGGGCAAAAGAGCACAGACATTTCATTTTATTTGCCAGTTGTCAGATTGAAACTCTGCCAGAAAGCATCCAGCAAGTATCAATTTCTATCTAAATGAAAAGTTCTGGGTGATTCCAAACTTTTGAATGGTAGTGTATGTTAGATGTTATTCACGGTAAGAAAAAACCTGACAACAAAGAGAATGTGACTTTAGCAATATATTTGAAACAAAACATTTACAAAATAAATTAATAATGCAGCAGGTAAATAGATCAGTTCAATGACATTCATTGAAAATAAGTCATTTACAATGTATAAAATTTCAGGCAAAGGCAGCTTGACTCCTAGTATACAGAAATACACACAGTAAAACAATGCCCATTCAGTGTGTATGCTGCAGGCACATTAACACTCGAGTCTCTGATTCAGAGTTCAGTCAGCGTCTCAAAAGTACAGACAGTGTACGGGTCATGTATCATTTAATATTCACTCAAATGCATAGTTTGTTAGTTAATGAATTAGTAAATTAGTTAGTGACAGAGTTAAACAGTTTCAGTCTGGACTACATTTCCTTGGCCACTGACGATTTCTCTTCCATGGAATAATATTGATGTTGCTAAGATGAATACAACACAGATAATAAAACTGTGATAATAAACTTTGTCTACAGCTACAAGGAGGCTGAGTTGAATTTTATAATAGTTCTCTTTGTTTTACAGATTTTAGAATTCAAAAACTGTTCTATAATCTCTATTATTGCAGCTGCTGTGCTCTCATGTCTCCTGACTAAATGTGTAATGTTCATAATGCATGTAAACTTCTAGGCAGAGCACATCAGCCCATGAGACTAACCTGTTCTGTGCCATTTTGTTCAATGCTCAGTGGAAAATGAATCCAAAAGCCTTCTAGCCAATCAGCAAGGCTCAATATTTTTTCACATAGTGCAGTTCTTAAGTTCATATATTTCTTATAGAATTTATCACTTTAGGATACTCTTTCACAGTGTAAGAACATTTGAAACGCTAAAAGAAGCTTTAAGATGCTCAGGAATACTAGGCTTGTGAAATCAACATGCTAAATTCAAAATAAATACAACAAAATGAAGAACAGAACAGCAAAACACACAATTTGAGGTAAAAACATAAGAACAAAAAATAATTAAGAACAAATTAAGTGTGCTTTATGTTTGCAAAAATCCAGCAAGTCCTCTTCATCTTGTAAATTATCTGAAGCCTCTTCAGAGCGCGAGGCACCGTCCCTCTGGTTTACGTTGGGCAAAGCACTGTTACAACAGCAGAGATGAAAATTACCACGGATGGAGCTTCAGCACGAATATCGGTAAAATTACAAATAATGAGAAAATATAAGGGGGAAAAATACACCTTGAAATATCTAAATTTCAGCACACCAGTACTATACTTCTAAATATATGACAGTAAATATTCAGAAGTAGATTAGATGATGTGAAGGACAAATACTTGGCATTGTGAAAAGAGCAGTGATTGTTGAATAAGGAGAACTGGAGATAGAATACAGACTGATATATATATATAATCATCTATATCATCATAAACAGACAAAGTTATCATTAGCATTAATCCTTAGCCTTAAACTGCAGGGTGAGTGTATCTCTAATGTAACGGTGGCAGTGAGTCACTGTCAGTAAGTGCTGGTCCAGACACAAAGGAGGATCAACCATGTGACAAACATCCACTGTGCAGCAGAGGGACAAAAGAGGAAGTGGACAGGAAAAGGTCAGGGTGAGACTGCACTACATCTCAGTGGTGGAGAGGGGGCGCTCTCCCAACACCACACAGTGGCACATCTCATGAATTTGTCACAAACCTCTCCATCCAATGCTCAGACCAGAGCTAATTCAATGCAGCAATAAAGAAGGAACATGAGAAGCAGACAGAAAAAATAAAAGGATGAAAACAGAACGATGTGAACGAAAGGAAGCACAAATGATCGATCACACGTTTCTGAAGGCATCAAAGGACCATCCCAGTGATTTAACTTTAACATTAATTAGCTTCAGTTAATTTAAGAGCAGTATGAAAATCAACATGAATGATAGAGTATTTTGCAGTCTCACTATTGTCGCATGGTACATTCTTACATTCTTGGTGCATTTAAGTACTTCTGAAAACTGACATCTGAAACCTGAGAAACTACTGAACTTACGGTACATGATATTTTCTGCAATGCCCATGTTTTCTTTTCTTTGTCTTACAGGTTTCATTTTTTCTGACAACACAAATCATTAATGCAATACTTTAGAGCAGCCAGCTATCAAAGTTTAGATGTCTGTGTGTCCTTGAACACATCAAAAAACTCATAAAGTCTATACTGAGCAACATTTTGGCTAATAGTGGCCAATAATACAGGAAATTAAATGCAAGTTTACAAGTGTGAAGTTTGAAGTTGATCTCCACAGCATTTTAAAATGAACTGAATCCAATGGCTGCATTGAAGGTAGAAAATCAATTTAAAAACTTTGGAAAATGGTCAAAATATAAAGAAAAAGCAATCTGTAATTTACAGGCTAAAATATGCAAAACAACTGGCATGGTCCTTTGATTTCACGTGATCAGTCCAATTGCTGGCAAAGTAGTACTGTTAATCCTGCACTGTAATACATGAGTATTTCTTCAATTTATATATTAAAAAAACAGTTCACCTTTGAGAATATAGTCTGTTAAGAGGCTGGGCACCTTGTCACTGTCGTCTCTCATAGCTTGTAGAACTGCAAAGAAGCAGATACAGATCAGAAAATGGATCAGTGTGAGGTACTGATTCAGTCACTGGATTCAAAACATGATGGTACAGAAGAAGAAACTTACTCTTGGTCAGGATCTGGAGGTCTTCAATCGAAGGAGGGTGTCCTTTTTTCTCATAAGGGATGACTGTGGTCATATACTGTAGGCCAACAGAAGACAAATGACAGGAAATGACACAGAAGGAGAGAAACTAAAGAACAAATTATCTACTTAGAGACATGAGATTGAATGAAATTATAACTTCATTTAGTCTAGATCAGGTGAGCTGTTTGAAAAAGAGAGTCTGAGAAAGAGAGTCAGAGTGTTTCAGTTATAGTTTTTCAGTACAGGATACAGAATTCAGCAGAAATAAAAGTTCAGCAGAAATAGGAAGTAACCTGTTTTTCACCGCACCCACTCCCAAAAGTTTGCCGGAAGCCATTTTGAATGGCAGTGGAGAATCCCTCCATGCTGAAGCGCTGAGGAAGAAGGAGGTAAAGCCGAGAAAAATAGGAAAAGAGGTGAAAGAGTCATGTGGGAATATATGTAAGAATCTGGAATAATGAATAAACTCATGGGTTCATTCTGAGAGCAAGGCAGTAAAAATGTATAAAATTCAACTGATTAGTGTTGAGAAATCAACAATCTAATGCAATCAGACCAAAAGGATGTTGACTACAGATACAAAAAAAGGGATAACTAGGCTTGTTAATAAAGAATAAAGCACTGACTGATCCGAGCGTCCTTTCTACACGGCCCTGCAATGTCCCAGCTCCACTCTTGAGCTTCTTCTTCTTTTTCAGTAGCTCCCTGTGCTCCTTCTGCCGGTTTTGCACGTCGATGAGTGCTGAGATGAAACTGTTCTTCACTTCTTTCTCAAATTCCAGCTCATCCCTGAGAGCCAGATGCTGCACCAGCTCCTCAGATAACCTCCTAATTGCTGTCTCAATCTCCTCCAGACGCTCGTTCAGCTCTGCCATGCTCAGGGCCCTCACCCCTGGACCATGAACACACAGATACACACAAAACACACAGTTATTTGAACCACAGGATGCAAAGCTGACCCACGTGTATACAATAAATTTCTCTATGACCGCTTTTGTGAATCTCAGGTTTTCTTCTAGTCTACTTTTCATAAGTTATTACACATTGACAATGTGATCAAGGTTGGAAAACTGTAACTAATGGAAAAATTTGGAAAATTTGAAAAATACTATTGGAAAAATGTGACTAATTATCCAATATAATGTGACCACATTACAACAGCAATAGATCACAGTATCTGTGTAACACAAGAGTAAACCAAACCCCTATACTGGCAAAACCTTTTTTGAAAATTCAAGAATCCTATACTACAGCTAATTGATAGGTCCTGAGCCTAGCATAAAAAAAAAAAAAAAAAAAAAATCAACTCAGAGGTGTTGCAGTTATTTGATTTTCCAACATCAACTCAACACACTTTTCCTAACAAGGGAATTTTTTCCTAACCGGGGGGATTTAGCCAGTTTCCATGGCTTATATGATGTCATCTGAAACTAAACAGACTCCATCCTTTTTTCATGTTTGGAAAGAGATAAAAGTCTGAGGGGCAAATCAGGTGAGCAGGGTGAGTAGTGGCTCAAAGCAACAGTCACTGGACACTTACTCTCCTCACAGCTGGAGCTGCTGCTGGAGCGCTGAACATCCAGAGAAAGCATCGAGAGGTCTGACTGAGAGGGATTCTGTTCTGCCTCCATGTCTGGAGAGTCCTGCATCATCTCCTCTAACTCCTCGATAACCTGGAACACACACACACACACACGCATCACAGATAAATAACACTCAAAACATCTCAGAGAACAAGTTAAAAAAAAAGCTGTCTGGATGCACATGCAACTGGTTATTAAAAAGATGAGGGTTGATGTCTAAGTGCAGCTTACCTGGTCTGCTGTGAAAAGGGGCTCCTCAGCAAGGCAGGAGACGATAATGGAGTGCATGTCCAGCTGCTCCCTCAGCTCCTCATCATCCGACAGCTCTGTCATTACATCACTCTTTCTCTAGCCAGGGCAGAACAGAGGGAGGGACTTTAATGGAAATATCAAACCCTGATGAATATTTAAGATTTGTGAGATAAACAGAAAAGGGAATGGGAGATTTGGAAGAAAACTGGGGTTAAATGGGAACTGGGACAGAGAAGGGAGGGGTGGAATTACATACAGATTTCTCCTGTAGGTTGAACATGGGGGTGTGGAGGGAGCGAGTTCGAGACTGTTTCCAATCCACTGGCATCACATGTCCAAAGTGTTCCGTTAAAGCATTCCAGATTCTGTGTGGAAAGAGAAGACAAATTAAGACTTGCCAAAGTGAATATAAAACTAATTTATTGGTTCCAATTTAATGACTATTTCAATGCAAAGTGCAAAATCTGGGTGACACAATTATCATCATTTAGCCTGTATTAAAATAACTAACAAGGGCACTGGCAGTGACTGCATGTGAGAAGGAAACGTGGAAATATTTTTAGAAATCACATCTACAAAAATATCACAATCACTTGATCCAGTTTTGATCAGGATAAGTATTATACACACCCATAATTCCCAGTACTGAAATGACGCTGCTAGGCTAAAGCATGTTAAATGAGATTGGAATGTATTAACAATGTTAATTACCTATAGTGTTAATTTAACACTATAGTTCACAGCTACAGTGTAAAACCTCATGTTGAACCATGGTTCACCCCTTTATTGGTTTGTTTTCTTTCACTGTGCATTCAGTTTGCTCTGTTTTTCATGCTAACTCCAGGTAGCAGGTAGCAAAGTTGTTAACAAGCTAGCTTCAGGTAGCAGTAGAACATAACACCTTTACAAAACTAAGAAGGAGCCTATAACATTACTGTACTGGGTGACAAGAAGTCTATTAACAAAAAGAAACATTTTGACAAATTTTTGCTGGTTCCAGATTCTCATATGTGAAGATATGCTGCTTGGATCTTTTGCTCTTTAGAGTAAAGCAGCCTATATTTTAATGGTGTAACGTGTCATTGTGGCAGCTTCTTTCCATCCTAAATAATAAAGTATCCTGCTTTAGCCATTTCCCAGACATCCTGCCATCCATGTACCAGGCTGATCTACAACAAGGGAAGATGAGCAGCTCTTTGTGTCTGTGTAAACACATTAATCTGCTGTAGGATTAGGGATTTGACGGTTTATCCCGCAGCCAGCGTGTCTTTACGGCCTCTAAAATGAGACCATGTATCAGTAAAGGAAAGAAAAAAAAGGCAGCAGTTCTGCTGGAAGCTGCTCCATCCGTGAAACCAAACACTCACTCGTCTTTCTGTAACAGCGTGTCCTCGGAGATTACATTCACCGGAGCGATGCTGTCCGTCTTGGCGTTGAAATCTCGAAAACACACGGATAACTTCTGGTCGAAATCGTTCACCAGGTCCTCCATGGACCTGAAAGCTCCATCCTCCTCCGGGGAAAAGCCGCTGTCGTGCAGCTCGGGGAGATCATCCGCTGCTTCCTCGGCCGGCAGACGGCCTTTCTGCGGGAGACAATGCTCTGAAACCATGATAAATTCACTCAAATCGTCGTCGAAATGTGCGATAGGAGCCGCCATAGCCCGAACAAGCCTCTTAGCTCCCGGTTAACGATGGCTGTGTTTGCGGACAGACAGGCCGCAGCATCCTCTCTGTCTGCCCGCTCACTGCCCACACAGGCGCCCTGCTGCGGCTACGGTCCGCTGTGGCTGCACCACGCTAGCCTAGTGGCCACAGTAATGGATTACATTTTCAATTTAGTATTAATTTTATTAATTCTGTCCATAATCAAAACTCTATATTAAACAAAGTCGAAAAAGAGAAAATGTGGGAACCACAAAAACAATAATCATGCAATCAAGATTTAATTTCCAGTATTTTGCTCAATGAAATTAATACAGATCATAAAAGCACGGTGACTTCTGAATATCATCAATATAATTTACTGAAGACAAAAATACTTTAAAGTGTTTAAGTTTAAACAGAACGTGAAAACTAAAACTATCGACTTCATCAATTTCATCATTTCACCAAAGATGGAAAGGCAAAGAAACAGCGCCTCTCTGTGGAGAAAAGAGGAACTGCACGGAATCGTGTTAGCCATAATGTCACGTGTCCACGGTGTTACCAACGACGACAGATTTCAAACATAAAGGAAAAGAGCATGAGAGTAACTTTTCAGATGAAAATATTAAATTCAGATTAATTTGTGGCGTTCAAGATCCATTTTTTTTGGAGACATTTCAGACTTGAGAAATGAGCTCACCTCTGTCAATGCTGAAGAAAACTAAACGCGTTCCTCTGCAGGGGCCTCCTAACCAGCAACGGTAGGTTATCCACAGGCAAATATAGAAAAAATGGAACTTTAATATGCAGCTAAGAGGTTTTAATGCACCTTTTCTCACATGTACAGACGCAAAGAAACAGTTCCATTTAGGAGGGATATGTTATCAGGTATAATTGAATGAAAATGAATGGCACTATATTAATGATCAAACCTTCTCCCTAACAGAGTGACTGAGCTGCTTTTATATATTTCTGATGTTATTTAGAATTTAAGGAAACATTACAGACTGATGATTCCACTGATCTAAGTCCTTCCTCATCCACTCACACTCAACCTAGTGATGCCAGATGCACTTCAAACCCAATGACCTCACGAAAAAAAGGTACAGATTATACATATAAAGTCTTCTAATTATTCAAAGCTAGAATAGAGTGTGAATGGGGAAATTTATCCAAAATCTAAATCTTGTATGATTTTTCTGATCAGGAATGATTGTTTTGTCACTATTTTAAATATAATTCTTCTAATTAATGTGAGAAAGACTCTGTGTTTAGGCTTATGTGTGTATATGTGAATAACCAGGTGCTCCACCAAGTGATTTTGAGCTAATGTCTGCTATGATGCAACGCCTGACCCAGCTGGAGGCTAAAGTCAAGAGCCAAGCGCAGGAGATTGAACGCAGGGTGAGAACCCACCTCCTCCTGTCCATAACAACATAGAATAGGCATATACTACCTACCTATCATTTATATTTTCTTCATTCTTCTGAAGGATATAAAGATTTCTGTCTTGGAGGAGAGACTGAGGCTTCTGAAAAAGTCAGGTAACATTCTGTAAAATGTACAGATCTGAGCTGGTAAAGCAGCTAGCTTTCAATTTATGAACTGTTTGATGAAAGCATGGAAAAGATAAAGTGGTCCTGTGTGGATTTAGAGAATGCACATGATCTGAGTGACAGAGATGATCTTGTCAGGAGGTGCAACAAATTGCAGACCCAAGTATATGAAATGGAGGTAAGTTAATTTAATCAAACATGTTAATGATATGTTTATCTTGTGATCAGACCATACTGCTATTGTGTTGTATTCTACTGAGCAGTGTTTTCTGAGTGATTATGGCCTAATCTGGGTGGGAGATGGAGAGAGTTGTGACGCAGCCTGCCAGTCAGAGGCAGCTGCAGCTGAGTATGTGCAGACACACAGCTCAGATGGAGAGCTCCAGCAGCCTGGTATACTTTGGTTTCATTTTTATAAGCTATAATACCACTGTAACTTTGGTATTTTCACTATAAGGTAACTCTATGCTGGGTATCTTTGCTCTGCAGGCAGGAACTTCCACATGAATTTTGACCTTGTGCTGCAGAATATCAAAGAGCTGAATATCCTTGCAGGGGATGGAGAGTCTTTTGTGAAATCAACAGCCACAGGCGCACAATTGGCACAAAAGGACCCCATTCAACTGAGGCTTTATAGAAACGGCATTGTTATGTTTGACGGCCCATTCCGCTCGTATCAGGAGCAAAGCACTCAGGTCAGCTTATTAAACCTGCAAAATAATTTGATTTTTTTTTTTTTTTAATGGTTCATATCATCTTTCTTATGGGTTTTACAGCAATGCATGCAAGATCTGATGGATGGGTACTTTCCAAGTGAGCTTCAACAAAGATTTCCAGATGGCGTGGCTTTCGAGGTGCAAATCTCTTGTGTCTGTCTCTCTAGCACTTTCTGTAAATATAAATGCGCAACTTGCTAAATAACAATTTTCATCTTTGTGTAGGTTCATGATAGGCGAGATGAGGAATTTATCATCAGGCAACCATGGGCTCACTTTGCTGTTCAGAGACAGCCTGTTCATGGTGCAAGACAGAAATCATCAAATGCCATAATCTCTGAAATACCTGGTTTGTCCTGCAAAGATCACAGTGTTTTTCCCAAAAATGGGGAAATGACAATCCTAAAATCAACCGATCTCCATGGTCATTCTCATGCTGTCTCTGTTGGTTCACAGGCAAAAAGCTGAGCATGAATCAGTTTCTAAACAGGTTGCCAAAGGTGGTAGTCAAAGCTGGTCGAGTGATTGCCATCAGGGAGTCTGTGAAGCAAACCCTGCAGGTGAGCAGCAAGTAGTCACATTAGCACAGCCTATAGGTGTGTTTATACACTCCCATTTTCTAAAGAATTACTACTGAACACACACTAACTATAGCACATGCATCATCTAACCATGTGCTTTATGTAGTGTTCATCTGATGCACACAACAGCAACTCAGTGAGCCTCGTCAACACACCAGCACTGCAGGCAATGAAAGAGAGGTATGTAATATATTAGTGTTTATCATTTATCATGCAGCATTATAATCATATAATGTGATTTTTAGTACTGTCAATATTTTGATTTACAATAGTCTAAATTAACAGCAGGATCAATGAAGTTCATGTTGAACAAAGATTGTTCAAAACTTCATTTTAAACACTAGCAGAAATCTCAAACAAGACCACCATGCACAGAAAGCGTCATTATGATGTGTATTAAGAGACATTAAATCTAAAGCTGTCATCACTTTATGAACAAAATATAAACAGGTGTGCCTTGTTAAGTAATTAAGCATTTAATATTTATTGCTGCCAGCTGTGTGGTTTGGTGTCTGACAGAGCTGACTGAATGGAGCTAAAAGAGAATAAATGCTGTTAATGTAACGATGTGTTATCTTAAAGGACCATACTGGCTATTTTGCATGTTTGAGCCTAATATATTCAATTTTCACACGTTATGTCACAGTTGAGACAAGCTCTGGGTGGCCAAGAGGTGCTTCCAGATAACTGGACAACTACAGCTAATGTGATCAGGGAGACAGGTAGGAGAGTACTTGGGGTGTCATCTGGAAGGAAAGTAGATAAGGAGACGTGGTGGTGGAATGAGGAAGTGCAGGAGTGTATACAGAGAAAGAGGTTAGCTAAGAAGAAGTGGGACACTGAGAGGACTGAAGAGAGTAGTCAGGAGTACAGGGAGATGAAGCGTAAGGTGAAGGTAGAGGTGGCAAAGGCCAAACAAAGGGCGTACAATGACTTGTATGCTAGGCTGGACAGTAAGGAGGGAGAGACTGATTTATACAGGTTGGCGAGGCAGAGAAATAGAGATGGGAAGGACGTGCAGCAGGTTAGGGTGATTAAGGATAGAGATGGAAATGTATTGACAGGTGCCAGAAGTGTGATGGGAAGATGGAAAGAGTACTTTGAAGAGCTGATGAATGAGGAAAATGAGAGGGAACGAAGAGTAGAAGAGGTGACCGTTGTGAACCAGGAAGTTGCAAAGATTAGTAAGGATGAAGTGAGGAGGTCACTGAAGAGGATGAAGAGTGGAAAGGCAGTTGGTCCTGATGATATACCTGTAGAGGTATGGAAGTGTCTAGGAGAGGTGGCAGTAGAGTTTTTGACTAGGTTGTTCAACGAGATCTTAGAGAGTGAGAGGATGCCTGAGGAATGGAGGAGAAGTGTGCTGGTGCCGATTTTTAAGAACAAGGGAGACGTGCAGAGCTGTGGCAACTACAGAGGAATAAAGTTGATGAGCCACACAATGAAGTTATGGGAAAGAGTAGTGGAAGCTAGACTAAGGGCAGAAGTCAGCATTTCTGAGCAGCAGTATGGTTTCATGCCAAGGAAGAGTACTACAGATGCAGTATTTGCTTTGAGGATGTTGATAGAGAAGTACAGAGAAGGTCAGAGGGAGCTGCATTGTGCCTTTGTAGATCTAGAGAAAGCATATGACAGGGTGCCGAGAGAGGAACTGTGGTGTTGTATGAGGAAGTCTGGAGTGGCAGAGAAGTATGTTAGAGTGGTGCAGGACATGTATGAGAGCTGTAAGACAGTGGTGAGGTGTGCCGTAGGTGTGACAGAGGAGTTCAAGGTGGAAGTGGGACTACACCAAGGATCAGCTCTGAGCCCCTTCTTGTTTGCTGTAGTGATGGACAGGCTGACAGATGAGGTTAGACAAGAATCCCCTTGGACTATGATGTTTGCAGATGACATTGTGATCTGTAGTGAGAGCAGGGAGCAGGTGGAGGAAAACCTAGAGAGGTGGAGATATGCCCTGGAAAGGAGAGGAATGAAGGTTAGCCGCAGCAAGACAGAATACATGGCTGTGAATGAGAGGGACTCAAGTGGAATGGTGAGGTTACAGGGAATAGAGATAAAGAAGGTGGAGGATTTTAAGTACTTAGGGTCCACAGTCCAGAGCAATGGAGAGTGTGGAAAAGAGGTGAAGAAACGTGTGCAAGCAGGTTGGAATGGGTGGAGAAAAGTGTCAGGTGTGATGTGTGACAAAAGAGTCTCGGCAAGAATGAAAGGAAAGGTGTACAAAACGGTGGTGAGACCAGCGATGTTGTATGGCTTAGAGACAGTGGCACTGAGGAAAAGACAGGAGGCAGAGCTAGAGGTAGCAGAGACTAAAATGCTGAGGTTCTCTTTGGGAGTGACGAGGATGGATAGGATCAGGAACGAGTACATCAGAGGGACAGCGCATGTTAGATGTTTTGGAGATAAAGTCAGAGAGGCCAGACTGAGATGGTTTGGACATGTACAGAGGAGGGATAGTGAACATATCGGTAGAAGGATGCTGAGGTTGGAACTGCCAGGCAGGAGGCCTAGAGGAAGACCAAAGAGGAGATTTATGGATGTAGTGAAAGAGGACATGAAGTTAGTTGGTGTGAGAGAAGAGGAGGCAGAGGATAGGGTTAGATGGAGGCAGATGATTCGCTGTGGTGACCCCTGAAGGGAAAACCGAAAGGAAAAGAAGAAGATATGTTATGTCACTGACAACCGTTTCCCAAAGGACAAAACCGTATTTCAGCTTTCCTGATAGTTTTGCAAAATCGCTTAATCTTTCAACATCAAATATTCAAGCAATACACCCACCTTAAAAATCAATGTTTTGCCTGCTAATAGTTATGCAGCCTTATGAAGTCATGGTTGTTTAAATTTTTCAATAAACGCAGGTCTTCTTTTGGAACTATATTCCCCGGTGGAAACATTCACTCCACGCTTTTTATTGCACTTAAACGCTAAAATTATGTAACTTACAAAAAAAAACAAAACCTGAATGTATGTCTTGTTTGCGGTGATGGATTGCCTATCCCAAGAACATTTCAAGTGTCAACAAGTTGATTTTAATAGCATACCAGAATGAACTGAAACCAATGGTGGTCTGGAAGGTAGGAAAAACATTTTTAACTCACCGTTCCAGTAGTATGCTTTGGGAAATGATTGTCAGTAATATAACGTATAAAAATTTTATATATTAGGCTCAAACATGCAAAATGGCCGGTATGGTCCTTTAAGTTTGTAATTTAAACACACAATATTGTAACATTACATTTAGCTTTGACTCATTTTGAGACTTTACACCCACATTCTGACAACTTGTTTCATAATTGGTCAGGTATTGTCAGTTGCTACATGCCAACATTTTCATAGCATTGAGCTTTGTTACTGTCCCGTGACCTTGGTGTGACTTTTTTTTTGGCTTTTGATACTCAGACAGCAGATATTCGCCTCTGACCGGCCTTCATCTGCCTGTGAAGTCGCCACACTCAAGCTGAAGTCAGAAGATGGGAACCATACTTATATACTGAAAATGTGGTTCTCGGAAACAATCGGCCACCTGCGGCAGTATCTGGACGAACACAGGTGAGAGTGCAGAAACACACAGGGTATGTTCCTGTCAGCTTCTTTTCCTAGCTTGTGATTAAGTCATGGACCGATGGCTCCTTTTATTTCTTGGACCTACAGAGGGGGCAGCATCCCAGGATATGACATCATCAGTGTACATCCACAGCGCACCTACACTGATGACCACCAGACACTACTATCATGTGGACTCTTAACTAACACCACTCTGCTGCTCCGGATGAAGCAAAATACTCATTCACTAACTGATCAAGCTAAGTAAAAAAAAAAAACTACAACAGGCCTTAATCTCACTGTAGGTTATCTATGAGTGTAAGGAGAAAATACATTTGAAACTAAAATTTTCATGCCTACAAATACTGTGGAATAGGAGCCATAAATAAAGCAGATACTTGAGGCTTGGTGTACAGAAAGGATAGTCGACGTCAATCTGAACGAAATAAAATGAACTTAAAACAAAAAATGCAGAAAATCTTTATTTCTAAAATATGCAAATACAAACAAGGACAAAAGTATGAAAATATAAACATCTTTTCCCTTTTTCAAAACATTTGAGATGTTAAGGCATGCGGGGCCTGACGTTCCCAAAATCCTGTGCTACTCAGAGTTAAAGGTCCCATGAAATGAAAAATGGCTTTTGTGTCCCTGGGTGTATTGTTCCACCACCATTTTTATGCCAAATATGTCAAACAATTCATTTTGCATATTTTTGTAAGCTAAAGTCCTCTGTAAAGTGTCAAAAAAAATTAATGGCTCATTATGGCTTTTGGGGACATTTGTAAAATTCCACTCCATAGAATGAGTGATTTTGGGTCAGTCAACCCCTGCCATCATCATCATCATTATCAGCTAGGATAAAACATGTCCCTCGTCCTCATCCTCTCCACTAGCATGGGTTCAGATGAGGTGAATAATCCTCATATTCAGTCCCTCCTGACATTAAATCCCACCCCAACATCCTATGTCATGACGAAACACATCAAAATGTGGAAGACAACTGTAATCTCAAAGCCACTTCATGGGAACTTTCAACATTGTGGACGCCAAGTTTATAGAAACAACTGATTAGTGACTCATTATGACAATCAACAGATTAGGATCCAGAATGCTTTCAACGCTAACAAAAAATAAATATTAATACTGAAGATTAATACTGTTACTGAGTCAGACCAACCTGAAATGTACAGTACACTGAATTCACTCATCTAAACAGGGTCAATTCTATAGAAATCACCCAGAATATTAAGCTTGAAATAGAAAAATACCAGCAACAGAACAGTGTAAGGGCCTCCACAGTTTCCTACAGTGTGACCCAACGTTATCTGCTACATTCAGAGTCTGGGAATGTATTGACTACCCTATAGTTGATACACTGAGAAAGTTCATATTGAAAATCAGCAAAAATAGCCCTTTATGGTTGGTCTAAAATGAATTAGCATTGCGGTTGCAAACAAGACATAAAGGCACCTACTGGCATTCATTGAAAACAAACAAAAAAAAAAAAANCCCCCCCCCCCCAAAAAAAAAGGCCTGCAGCAGAGTGAAGCATTCAAACACATTCATAGAATTGCATGTCTGCCTCAAGCTGTTTCTTTGGTAATAAAACTGTTGTAGGCTTTATGGTGTGAAAAAGCTGTTTGGTATTAAACCGTTCAGATGTTAAATCTCAAACTTACACAACCAAGTCTAATATTACAGTGTTCACCATTTTAAATAATGGCATATTGTAACATTTCCTTGTAAAATTGTTTAAAAGACAGTTTAAAATATTTTCAGTTGATTGTCAACCACATCTTAGATTATTTCCCTCAAGAGGGAAATTAAGATTCAAATAAATTACATTTGTGGGATGCTTACACAAATACCTACTGCAGTAAAAAGGTATAAGACTGTTTTGGTAACTAACAGAAGCATAACATTATTAAAAATGCACACACACAAAGCTAAGGATCAAGTATTAGAGGTAAGTTATTTTCAGTTAGCCCTTGGACTGAAATAGATGAACTCACCAGGGGAAGGAAGGTTTCTGAGCTACAGGCAGGCTTCAGATTCAACTTACAGTCAGCTGACAGGAACTGAGAGCTAGAAGCTAAACCATTAGGGCTTTTCTTTGTCCTCATTTTAAGAAAATTACAATTCAGTCCTCTTTCTGACATTCAAAAAAAAAAAAACAGACACCAATGATAATCTCATTTGAGTTGGTTTAGAGGTGAAATGGGCTCACGCAATTTTCATTCATCACCTGGGTGGAAAGGTTATTGGGTAATGCAGTTCTCTCCCATATCCTGTGCATAGCGATCCAATATTACGTTACGTAGTTCCTCGATGTCTCGACGGAGCTGCTGAGCTTCAACCAGCTTCTTCTGCAGGACCTCTGGACTCATCCAGTCCTCAACCTGCTCAGCCATTGTTGAGGGTGCTGGAGAAGACAGTACAAGACATTAGTTCATGTCACACAACTTTCCAAACTCTTTACAGCATTAAAAATGTCCTGAAAGTTTTATTTTACGTGTAAAATGTGGCTTTGTCGATTTATTTACCACCAAGAAAAAAAAGAGGAGTCAAATCAAGCAGCACTTACATGTGAGACCGAGCAGCAGGGAGAGGTTGGGATCTTGTCCCTGAGCTCGCTGGGTCAGAATGCTGCACAGGGAACGCAGGTCGCTGAGGCAGGAAGCCATCTCTGCATGGAGCCTCTGTGTGAGGCGAGCTCCTGCTGGCTGCAGGGCACAGGAGGCCTGGTTGGTGCTCCTAAGTTCTGGGTCACTCATCTGCTCCTGCAGGGTCAGATTCTGCTCCATCAACTCCTGATTCCGGGCTGACAGCTGAAATGCAGTTGTGGGTGGTAATGTTAGCCAATAGGTTGGTGAGGCCATTTCTGACGAGGTCCAACAAAGACTCACAGGGTCTCTACAGACCAAACTGAGAAACGGAATGAAACTTCTCTCCAGCTCACCTCCTTCATGGCCGTGTGGAGCTGTAGCGCATTCTGTTCTTTAGCCAGCACCTCCTCTCTGAGAGCCTGAGAGCTGCTGTCTTCCTGAGACATCTGCTCTTCCAAAGTCTACAGACGGAACCACACACTTCAGAGACAATAACTGGACAACCACACGACTTAGTGAGAATAAGGGGTGGGAATATTTACTTGATTGGCCATGTTGGACATCATAGTTAGAAACACTAGAAACTAGAACTTTTAGCACACTTGCTAATAAACTCTGTCTTCAAATTAGCACAGATCCACTTGTGTGGTGACAGAGGAATCCACCAGTACTGAAGCTATGGCATGCTAAGTGTATATTTTTCTGCTTTTGACAGTAAAACAAACAACAAAGTACGTTTTAATTTGATCGGTTTCTCTCGCTTGCTCAGTCTCAGTCACTTTATCTCATGCTTTTTAAAGGCTGGTCAGGTAGCCCTAAATATTATGTCATTTAAACCCCAATCAACTAAATCTAGACTCATTGCAAAGAAATAAACACCTGGATCTGAGTGCCGAGCTGTTCCATCATCCTATGCTGCTTCTCAATGACCTGCAGGAAAAGAAGAAGTGACTGTCAAAATTCTTTTTCTTCTTCACTTCTCCAAGGCTCAAGATCATCACATCTTTATAGTCACATTTAAACACACTTTACAATGATCTGATGTCGTTTAGGCTTTTGAGGCTTGGAGTTAGCCAAAACAGTTACAATGTTGTTGCATAAACAGCTACATTTTAAGGATAGATAATGGTATTTTAATTGAAAAACATGGAATTATGGAGCAACTGCACAGTCTATAAGGGAAGTAATGAGGGATCTATACTTTATCTCCAGTCATGTTTTGTCTTTCAGCTACAGTGTGACAATATATTCTGTTAGTGACTTTATTTCCTGAGTTCCTGCTGTACTTCACAAGTATAAGTAGTTTCATGGACATTTCAAAGAGAAGCACAGATAAGTCATACAACACCTTTTTGAGTCTCAGCTGTTCTTCTCTCAAAGTGTTATTCTCTCCTCTGAGCTTCTCAACATCCAGGCAAGGCAGTCTGGCTCCATCTTCAAGGCCCTGCTGCACCCGCTGTTGCATACTAAGACAACCAAACATAAAAATCACAGAAAACACACAAACACACACACACGGAGTTAATACTGCCCCTCTGTACACTGACAGAGCACGAATATGTATAATGGATGCATATATTTAATAAGACGATGGGACAACATGGTAAGTGTTCATACTCAGTAATTGTGGTCAGCAGGTCTCTCTCCCTGCGTTTCTGCTCCTCTAACTGTGCCTCTTTTTCCCGGATTTGCGAACGCGTCTCTTCTAGACAGACCTCTAATTCTCTTACTCTGTCTCGCAGCTGGGCTGCCTGCTGCTCAGCCTCCACAAGCTAATGTGAAAAAAAACAAAAACAAATAATGCTCATGGACAAGTTAAAACTAATTATGCTTCATAGACATGTTATAAATTAGAACAGATTAATTGAGAAGGGATGGAATGAAAGCAGAATGCTCTTAACCTGCTTGTTCTGGTTCTGGTAGTCCTCTAAGGTGGGCAGGTCAGCTAGATAACGCTCCAGAGTCTCAATACGCTGCTGCTTCTCTCTGTTCTGCTCGGCCTCCTTCTGACACTTCTTCTTCAGGTTGTTAATGTGCTTGTCCCGACTGCGGATCTGCAAAAATATGTGCATGTTATGAGTGGGAGCAAACAAGGAAAGAACATGTGACTAACTGGCCTGAGGAATACCATCAGCAGATATCTCCATCACATGAAAGCCTTCACCGCCTTTCCTTCAACTTCTGCTTGGGAACTTGTTATAGCGAAATGATACATAGAGATTTAGTTCTTGTGGAGGGATGAATGTCTCGTATGACATCTTCTTACTTATGGTGCATTGTTTAATGTCCTATCGTGTAGTGATAGCTGATGTAAGTTTGGATAAAGAAGAAACTGTCAGGCTGGAGTTCACTGGTTTTAGCAGGATTAAGACTTCTTCTCATTCATGACACAAACTACAAAAGCTTCAACAAAATAAGTTTAAATCCAATTTTCAACTACTAGAAACAGTTAAGAAGTGTTCCGCACCATCAAAATGTCACTAACATAGAAACAGTTTTCAAATCTGGTGAGGCTTTGCTTGCTTTTTTTTTTTTTTTTTTTTNTTTTTTTTTTTTTTTTTTTTACATCATCAGTGTGGATATCCTTATTGAAACTGTTGAAACCGTTTACTGCTTTTTTTATGCTGCTTCCTGGTTCACTTGCTCACAGTTCTGTGTTTTAGTAAAAGTTGTTAGGCAAGCACAAACCCTTTCTTCCTGTTTCTTCATCTCCTCTGCGTGCCTCTCACAGCTCTCCTTCAAGCTGTCAGTCAACCGCCGTGTTTCAGCTTCTACTGCTCCGAGTCGGCGCTCCGCCTCCGCTTTCTCCAGCGCAGCACAGTCGGTGCGCTCAGCAAACTGCGCCCTCAGAAATACATTCTCCCTCTGAGCTTCCTGTAACATCACCACATGACACTGCGGTTACGACGAGGCTCTTGAGTGCAAGCTGTTTGAAAATGCTGATGGTGCATCGTTGTGGAAGCTTGTGCACAGAGTTCCGCTAACCTGTAGCCGCAGCATGCACATATCCCCATAAGAAGCCCCGCGACCCAGCAGAGCTCCGTGGACTTGCAGCTCGCTTTCCCTCAGACGCTGCTCCAACTGGGCCATGTGCTGCTTTTGTCTGTATCACAACCATGGCGGATCATCATCAATACACAAAAGAGTTTGAAAAAATACATTTGATATTACTGACTGATAAGATAACAGTGGAGATGGGGAGAAACATCAACACATCATACAAATACTAAATTTCTCCCCATCAATGTGAAATGTGTTACAACAACTACAGCTATTTTTTTCCTGTTGTTTATGTATGGTCAAATTAAGACTAAAATTAATTTGCAATATATCACAGTATCAAATTAAGCATTAACTGTGTTGCAAACCCTAAGAACTTCATTATTATCATAAGGTCTTGTTCACACGCCTCACTAGACTCTCGTTCCAACACGACCAGTAAAACAATGACGTAGAGACAGTGGCGATTACCTCTCGATGATCAGCTCCTTCTCCTTCAGCAGACTCTCGCTGGCTTTGACCAGAGCATCCCACTTGCCAGATTCTGAGTGCAGAGATGTGGAGTACAGAGACGGGTACTGGCCCACTCCAGCAGCCAATAACTTTACCAAAAGGCAAAAGTATAAGCAGTTACAAACATGTGATACGTAGAAAGCATATGTGCAGTTTCAACGTGTCTCTGACCATTAAAATAAATAATCCACATGCAAACAGCCTTTGGGTTAATCTTGACAGGGTAGAGTACAGCGCATCATACAGTACTGTTTAATGCTAGCAGTTGTCATAAATTCAATAATAAGTACACTTACACAGGATAATTAACTCTAAAGTGATGACAGTCAAAGGAGAAATAAAATCTATCAAGCAGTGCTAGTCAGGCTCCTAAAAGAATTTAATCTGGGACTTCATTTAGACTAATGTCTTTCCAACATAAAAAAAAGAAATAAATATCAAACAAATATCATTGTGCTTAGAATAAAGCTATTAAAAATAGAACTATAAAAGTGAATCCTGCACTAAAATCACACCTTTTCAGTATTTCATATATCAAACAAGACAATTTTGAGTAAATATCACTGCTTCAATTTGCAATCACTTATAAAATGTCTACCATGTAAAAATGCTGATGCATCAAATCTGATTTTGTATTATAAATGTCTGCCTAGATCTGAAATAAGTGAATATTTTGTAAACTAGTGGAGCCACAACAAGGATCATCATGATATGAATTTTTGCTGCTGTGTGCTCTGCTCCAAAACGGAAAAAAAAGTAAATCTTCACTATTGATGTAGCATAATTTCTATTTAGAATTCGAGCATACCTGCATTTGTTCTACTTGCAGACGTAAACTCTCCAGTTGCTGCTTATGTTGCTGTTGCTGCCAGCTCGACAGTTCACTACATCTGTCCTGCAGCAGAGGCTCATAACCCTTAGTGCCTGCATGTTCCCTCAGCAGAGCCTGTGTCTGCAGACTGAGGGGGCTCGCGTAAACTCCAGATGATCCGGCCACACCAGGCTGACTGCCTCTCTGATTAGAGGGTTCAGCTGTGCCGGGAAGCCCAGGCCTCGCCTCAGGCAAAACCTTATAGCTGTGCTCCATGCTTCCTCTGTAGGCCTCAGACACACAGTCTGGGCTCTCCTTAAGCCCAGTCGTCTGTAATCGGAATCTGACATTAGGACATAACACCCCCAACAAGGCTGACTGATTTAGCGTAGGTTCCACAGCAGGAGTGTCAAACCTCTGGCCCTCGTCCATCCGCGTGTGATCTGAGGGGAAGAGCGAGTGGTCCAGCCCATTGACAAGGCTGCGGTATCGGCTCAAGCAGTCTGGCTTTGACCCCATAGGGTCCGCTCCAACGCCAGTCTGAGCATCCAAGTTGGGCGAGGATGCTGATTTGGAGAGGGATGAAGACTTTGAGCTGGAGCCACTTGGAGTTCTGGAGCCTGAGGAAGTCCTGTGAGCCTCAGCAGAAGCCTGGGACTCCTCCTGGACATGAGGCTGGGGCTTGGAGGCCGGGGCTCCGGCCGTAGATGGCATGACATGTGCGGTGGGGATGGGGATCTGACTGCGGATAGGCNCCGGGGCTCCGGCCGTAGATGGCATGACATGTGCGGTGGGGATGGGGATCTGACTGCGGATAGGCTGGAAAGAGGGGCTGCTGCTGGCACTGCAGAAATCTGAAGACCAAAAGAAAGATGCATAATTAGCAATTACATCAAGCTCTGTTCTTTCACTATTCAATATGCAGATGACCCTTATTAAATCAGTGCAGAATATCTAGAACACGACTGTAGGCCTTTTCCTCTATTTTCAGCTGGTGGTGTAAGGGAGATGGAGCAGGATTTATGGGTGGCCTACTTTGTTGATGAGGCGTCACCACTGAAAGAATTAACTGGCTCTTACTGACTCAACTCAGTGAATCATCTTAAGTATAGATTTTGGCAACACTGAAAATTAGAGGTATTTACTACAAAGTTAACAGAAGAAAAGAATCTGCTGTATAATGTTTGATAAAGCTTGAATCACTTGCTAAGTCACTAAGTTTACATGACTTTAATTCACAATGTTAAAATTAGTCTAAAACAGCTGATTTGCTAATATAGGGGCCTTCCTTTTCACTTAACATAACATCTAATATATACCGACTGCTTTGAGGACATAAAAAGATCAGCATCCTCAGATCACCAAGGCACACACCTAATCCTCTCCATAAAACACACACAAATACACATGAAACATATACAGGCCAATTAGCTTAATAAGAAAAGAAAAAAAAATGCAAATACATTTTGCTCCCACGTGAAAACTGTCAGATCACTAAAAACAAAAAACAACTACGAGAGAGTTGCACAAGTCTTGGCACAGGTCCAGATTACATAACTGGAATTGTAAGATCATTACAAACCTTAGAGACTTGCTGAGGTCTGTTCACCTGGCATTCACTCCAACACAACAGACATGTTTTTAGCTGTGGCATTTTTCTGCCAGCGAACCCCACGCAAGGGGAGCAGCAGCACCGTTTAAACCCACGCGGTACTCCTTCCTCTGCATTTCTGGGCAGCACCAAAAATACGGAACCTCAGACTGACAGCTGTGCAGCGGACAGGCCTGGTAGCCAAAGATGTATTGTCCGAAGGGAATGTTCAAACCACCCTGTGCTGAGGTCTGAGCAACCACACACAAACAAGCACACACAGGAAAGGTTAGGGGTATTTATAGCCTACTTCTCATGTTACAGAGTGATCTGTGTGAGCCGCTTATTTAAGCACCTTGCCTCCTCCCACTCCAACACACGTGTACATCCAAAGTCAAGGCGTGCTTCTTTTTTTTTCCCCTCCTCAATTTGGAGCAAAATTGCATTTAAAACAGAATCTTGCAATTACTAAGAAAAATAATAATGAGCAAAAGAGAGATTATTCTGGCAGCAACATCAAGTATCCTGAAAAATATAAAAGGTGCCTGCAGGCTCAACTGATTCATGAGCGGCTAGAACAAGTCTAAACTACTCTGTTCAGAAAACATGCTGAAAATGTTCCGACATCTGTGCCTTTGCAATCTGCAGCATATAACACAATGTTCTTTCTAGCTGTAGAGTGCTTTGCTAACAAGCATCAAGTAACACACTGTCTGATTACAATCACAAAATAAAAACAATGCTATTTTCTTCCTTATAACGACAGCTTCAATCTTCTCAAACCATTCACCTTACATTCTCAGTATGATGGATTATCTACTCCTGGTCATGACTGTCGCTTAAATTGAAGGTGAACAGTGATGTTGCTAGGTGCTGCTATCAGTTTAAGCGCCAGGACAAAGCTGCGCCACCACCACCACCACCACCAGGAGCAGATTTAACACTTATGACAAAACAACTCAGGCCTGTAAAAATAGTTACTCATTCATAAAAAAAAGAAAAAAAAGCAATATGAAAGCAACAGCTATAACAGAAACATATCCACAAAGACAAGACAGCATGCCAAAGTACACACACATACGCACACATGCACGCACGCACGCACACATGCACGCACACACGCACACACACACTACTGATCAACTTGACATACCTAATTAGGAACTGGGCCACCGCCATTTGCCTTCAAAACCGCTTTAATTCCCAAACAGAATTAAAGCTGTTGTCTAACAATCATGTGAACGCTGAATGCTGCAGTCAGAATTTTAAAGCCAAAAGTGAGTCCTTCTACAACAAGAGTCTCCAGTTCATTGCTATGCAAGTATTCAGAGAGATGATGGGAACTCCTGACATGAGACATTGTGTACCCCCTGTACCATGTTGCACCACCCCCACTGGGGCTTCACATCTCTATTTCGACTTTAAAATGATATTTCCATTTAAAACCATAGTAATATAAAAAGCCCTTTGAATGTGACACTTATCCATGGCCAGGGCAACGGTTCAGTTTCCATTTAGCTGTCCAATTCTGGTATCCTCACATGCCATAGTCCCAATTAGGCCCAACACCTGAGAAGAGCAACAGGCTGGGACTATAATCTACATCTGCAAATCTCCAAAGAACCCAAGGATCATGACAAATTTTCACACTCTATAAATAGTCTAAGAAACAACACAAACTTTATGACAAAGTCTTCCCATCCTTACAACAGAACATATAGTAGATGCGAGGGTCACATATTGCTTTACACTACTTTCAAGTGATTCTATGACTGTTTCCTCACAGTTTATGACAGCATTAATATCCATTTGAACATAGAAACGTTGAATAACAGCCATGTTGTGGAGCACAGGTACAGTATTTTGGAGACGTCCTGCTGCATACACACAATCTTTTGTAAGTAACATGATGTGGACTATTGCAGAAAAGAAATCTACCACCGTTAGTTGTAACTGCTGTGACTGTACGCAGCACTAATTAGAGTATCATCACCAACATGGCAGACATTCCAAAACAGTGTTACACAACACACTGTACAGGCAGGATCAGAACAGACAAAACTCATCACCTTCTGTGCTGTCAGATGCTGAGGCACCAAGACCAGTGTCCCCACTGTCTGCTGTTCCAGGCCGGCGTCCAAATCTGCTTTGGAACTTCTCTGACACAGCTGGTGTCTGCCACTCCATGTCAGCAAACCGAGCTAGTATATATTTATGAAACGGAACAATATCCACAAAGGATTAAACAAATGCTAAACTGAGAGGTTATGCATTTTTCCAGTAAAGTGCCAACTTACCCTGTTGTTTGGAGTCAATATATCTCTGTGAGGTGGTCATTCCATACAACACAAGGTCACCTGATGGAGATGAGAAAACTTTACATTATTCTATAGACAGAGTCAGAGATATTGAAGAGATACATTTAGCTTCTTTATGTTAAAACATGTAACCAAGTAAGAGAAATTACCAATAACCAAATTATATTCTGAATTTCGCTGTTAGGTTTGTCTTTCAATCACTGCAACTGGAGTCATTTAACATTTAGTTGGCTGGAAATGACCTATGGTGCGTTTTCTGATGAAACCACACATATCACCCACTGGACAAAACATGACCTGGGTAATAGCCTCTGTAAAGTATTAGTTTGCCCACTTATACAACTTGTTTGCACCCTGACGCGATAAACAGCCTCCCCATACTTTTCTGGGTAATCGTACAAACAAAAATAACAACATGACCACACATCCCAACGTTATGTAACCTCTTGGCTCAAATATCTACGTCCCAACGAGACGTCAAAAAAATGTACATCGTTCATAACATGTGAATGTGATGTTTACTGACGGGTACACGCCGTCTGGCTGCTGTAAACTGAAGCTAGTTCATCAGGAAATTACACGCTAAACCAACAATGCTAGCTGTTAGCTAAATGAGAGTGATTAGCAAAAACGAATTTATGTTCACATTTTATAAAATTGGTTGAACGCGCCAGGATAGCCATACATGTTCTAGTCCAGGTGACTTTAAAAGCGACAACTTCTTTCAAGATTCCATGCACTTACAATAGTCGCGTAACAACGTTAAATGTGATGCTCTGCACCGTTAACTACCGTGCTTTAGCTAATCCATGACAAATCCTTTCCGTCCAACAGCTAGCTAGCAGCTAACACAGCGTTTACCTCTGCTTAGCTACTGAGGTTAACACTGTTCTTTTTAGCTTCCCTGCTAATATTATGTAAGCAGTAGGAGAGTTACTGTTAGGTTTTAGCGTTAATGAAACTTTTACCTTACACTTTCCTTCACATAAACACAGAACGCAGTAATAAATCTCAGTTTCAAGCTGGTAACTGGAGCCGAATCTGTACCATCCGCCGCTGCTGTTGTTCCGCTAACAAACTGATTGTCCCTAGTGGCAGTCAGCCATCAAAGACATAGTGAGCGCTCGTTTAATATCACAGCGCTGACCGGAGAACGGTAGCAGATCACAGTGTTGTTAAATTTCCTTTCTGTGACGATTAAACGTTCAAGCGGTTAAAATTGCATTTTACAGTTAAAAAATCTCTGGCGAAAGTGTAATATCTTAATAAAATATTCTGCTGGTGTACCAAATAGGTGACTGCCGAGCTTCAAATCAAATGTTGACTGCACCTACGTCGTTATATAGGACCAACTAACCAGTAACACAAAACGAACGAACCTAACCACGTACGTAACAATGGTTAGAATCGGCTGAAATATTAAGATTTTCGCGGTAATACAAAAGTATTTAATAACCCAGAGTAATAATTGGTGCCATAATCATAATATATAATAACAAAATATGTGTGATGGTGAACGATAGAAGGACTATACGGTAGTTTAAACTGGGCTATGGACTTTTAATTATACTTAGATTGTACTCCACAAGAAAAACTTCTGCGGAACTGTATCGACACTTCTGCTTTTCACTGAAGTTGCTCTAGTCGATAACATTTTTAAAAGATAGTACCTCTTCTTGTGCTCTCTAATGAAATATAGGTTATTGTAGCGTCAGGGCTCTTGGATAAAATTCTTTATTAGTTCCTTTTTCACACTGCAGCATCAAGAAGCATTCTTTATCTTAATGTTGGACTCACAGCAATTCTACGCAATACATGAATGATGAATTCACCTTTTGATACATGATCAAAATAATTTGAGGTTTGTTGACCTCCTTGCTCCTTACTTTTGTTTTGTTGTCTTATCTTCATATCTTAATTTAGGGATTCCTACATGACATGAGAACCTATCGATAAAAAGAAGACTGCTTCTTGTGAAAGGTTTGTTTTGATATGTTAATCTTATTGTTGTAGCCATAGAATGGCAAAAACAACGACTTGCCATTAAATGCAATGATATTTGATAGGCCATCGTAACTTATTGACTATCTTGGTTAAGCAGAACAGAGTGATACTTACAGAAATCTTTAACCTCCTGCATCTGAAGTAGCCTCTTTGCTATTAACTAAACATAAGATAGGCTCCTGTATAAATATTTTGAGGGGCAGTGGCTCAAACAAATACAAAGGCTGAATTGTGAACTGGGATCAAAATATGATACAATTTCCCAAGTTACACATTTCTTTATTATGAGTTTTCTGGAAATAAATGCTTTTTGGTTTCCTGGAATTTATATGAATTCCAAAACTTACTTTGGTGCTAACTTATACTTCAACATTCAATATCAGTTTCTGAATGTAATGTACGTTTGAATTTGCTGTGACTGATTGTCTTTGTGTACTACCGCTGTTTAGGGGAAAGCGCCATCTTGTGACAAAATAAAAACAACAATAAACAATAAAAACATAAATACCAGCTGATTCGGAGACTTTTAACCTTCCAGAAATTCTCCTTCCTTTTGCTCACTGACATTTATTTTTTGAATTGCTGATATTTACTCATTTATACCAGATTCACTCAGATTATCAAAGTGCTTTGGCTTTCTGCAACTTTCTGTTTTTGCTATCATTTCTTTATTACTACTTTTGTTTCACTTTGCATATTACATTACACTTTACATTATGTTACAACCCATCACACACACATACACACATACACACACACACACACAGAGAGAGAGAGAGAGAGAGAACATAAAAAATTTTTAAAAAANACACACATACACACACACACACACAGAGAGAGAGAGAGAGAGAGAACATAAAAAATTTTTAAAAAAACTTTAAAAGAAGAAATAGAAAGGAAGAAGTAACTATATCAAGGCTCAGATTGGATCATACAGGGTTTGAACACTGTTTTTAGTAGCGATAAATGCACACATTGTAATGAGACAAAAAATGTTGAACATGTTTTTTTTAAATTGTGCACAATATAACAGAGAAAGAGAAAACTTAAAGAATAGCGTAATAGGTATTGGAATGAACTGGGATCTAGGAGGGTTATTGGGGACAATGGGGAAAGGGGTGAATGAAGTTAAGACCATATATAAGTTTATTTTTAATAGGCTACCAGATTAGACAATAGAGTTAAGATGATGCTGCCCACTCCGGTACAGTAGGTGGCGGTGTGCACCTTCAAGTTGTTTGCGAGCCGCCAAAAAAGCAGAGAAGAAGAAGAAGACGACGAAACAAAGTTGCGTGTTATTTATATGTGGGAGGGTTGCGTTCAAGTCAGTGAAGGTATTAGCGAAAACAACAAACTCCTACAGAGTATGATTTTTCGCGTTTATTAAATGGACATTTCTTGACAGACACTTCTTTAACCCAAGAACGCGGGTGAGTTTTTAAACGTAGTCGTGACTCAGAATGACGGGATTGTAGATATGACATGAAGTGGACGTTTTGTTTAGCTAGCAAGGTAAAGCTAGTACGCTAACAGTTACTTGGTGAACGAGAGCTTTCCTAAAGGCCTGCTACATAGGTGGCTAACGAGTCTGGCAGGCTAAGAGCGTCTTAATATCTAGCTAATTGTTTGTGTTTTCGATTCAGTCACAGCCTATTTTAACACTGACGTAGCTGTAGGAGCCAGCTAGCATTAGCTAGCTTAATGAACTTGTTAGTGTTGGCTGAAAGGAACTAGTGAGCATAGTGAAATCCGTAGACCAGCTAACGTTGTTTGGCATGTTTATATATCACACAGCTGATTTCAACAGTACATTGTGAGAATTATATAAACGCCAATGATGCTAAACATTAAAACCAATGTAAAAGCACTGCCTCGTATATTGTCCGTCATGTTTTCATGTGTTTCACTTCACTGCAGCTTGTTCTACAAGGAGTATAGAGTTAATGTTACCTGATCTCTGATCTCTGGACTCTCCAGCTCAGACCCTACTTTATGAACTGTGGTGAGAGCATGACTACTGCCAATATCACCAGAGATATCCTTCACCGGCAGATCAGGGTGAGTTAAACGTTAGAGCATAATCCCCATGGCTGAATCCACACAGTGTTTCATGACATGAGCGCCAACCCTCATTTCAGGAATTGACCCCCCTCAAACAAATTCTTAAACTCTGGCAAACACTGCAGACATCCTGACATGTTCTGCATACTTACACCTCTGTCCTCCAAACGTCTCCTATCTCTCTGCATTGAAAGTCTTCAAAAACTAAAAGTGTACGTGCTTAAGAGTAAAGCATCTGCTCTGTACTGAAAAGAAATGTACTTGCTAGACTACTTTGCAACTCAAATTTAGACCCGAAATAAGAAAGATGTCAATTAAATTAAGATATTCAAATGTTATGGCCTGTGTTAGAATTTAAAAAAAAAAAAAAAAAAAAAANTGTGTGTGTGTGTGTGTGTGTGTGTGTGTGTGTGTGTGAGTGTGTGAGAGAGACTGTGAAAGGTTTTTTTGTGTTTCTGTAATGAGATTATAGAGGGATTGTTTTATGTCATCAGGACAAAAGAGCGCCAGGCTTCCAAAGATTTCATCATGTGACTGACCCCTTGATCAAGAGACTTGGACTGGAGGCAGAGCTTCAGGTGACTGATAGCAAATGTGTGAATGTGTGTGCATAATGAGAGCGAGAGAGAGGGAATGAGTGATACTTCTATGTCTTTGTAATCTCAAAATATCTTGTGACAGTTGATACTGCTTTTGTCAACAGGGCCATACTGGTTGTGTGAACTGTTTGGAATGGAACGAGCGAGGAGAGTAAGTCGTTGAAACTCCAAATTTCACCTTAATCAGAATTAGATTTCTCATGTGGGCTCACTGACTATCTTGGATAACTATGTAACATTGAGTTTAGAAATTCCATTTAAACCAGAAGTCTTATTTTTAGGTACATGATGTACATACATGCAAGGACAGCTGATTCATATTATTTTGAATTTATTCAGTTGGTAATTTCAGTTCAGAATTATTTTGCTGCTGCACTGCTGAATTCTGAAAATTAAACAATAAGCCTAACATATTCTACATTGCTACAGAAAATGCATGCCACATTTAATTTCTCTTTTAGATTATAGATCTTGACCCCTTCAATGTTAAAGGAGGTGTTCACTGAAATCAACAAAATAAGGACTGACATTATCAAAAACATTTACAAAGAATAATCTACAATGGATTCAGCCTGTTTCTGATTAGAATGTTAATTGTAACAGTCAATCCTAAAGCCTATTGTAGGATAATTAAATTATGAACTAAATTCATACCAAAGTCAGTTCCAGCACGTGTGTGCACGCCCATGCATTTTTAGTTGGTTGAGCAGTGACGAGAGACTATAAATGTGTTAATCTTTATCTTTTTGTTTTCAGCATCCTGGCCTCGGGTTCAGATGATCAGCATGCCATCATCTGGGATCCATTCCGACACAAGAAGCTTACTACTATGCACACAGGGCATGCTGCAAACATATTTTCTGTAAAGGTAAAGTGGATTGATTGAAGCCTACATGAACACCATATTTTAGATATATTAATGTGAGTCTGCTTATAGTCAGAGAAAGCATAATTATGGTAAGATATGTGTAGTACTTCCACTGTAGTGACATTGTAAAAGGGCATTTGTATCAAATGCAGTTTTCATTGCATTTTGCTATACATATATCTAGCAGCATTTTGATTCTTGCCAAAGATGTTCTGCTGGGACAGTTTTGTTCTGCCTCTTCACTTAGTCAGTTACAAATGCTCTCTATGTTATGAACTAACTTCTTGTACTTCATGGAATGCTCATGGCTGTTGCTTGGCTTGCTTTTCCTTTAGGAAAACATCTTTCTAAATGCTCTACTGTGTTAAAACTAACATAAATAAAAGGCACAGATGTCTTGTAGTATTTACATAAAGATAGTCACATTGGCATACCATCGGAGCACCATGACAGGAAGCACAGCTTTGAGATTGAACACTGGAATGAAACTGACTTTGTGATGTGATTGAGCAGACTATGCTCCATAGCATTAAGAATATTAATGAACTAGTCCAATAAGCAACACATGTAAAACATCTGAATCAGAATAATTCCTAACTTATACTGTCGGCCATAATTACATTAAAAGTAGCCACTGATCACTTCTTTCTGCTTTGTTTGTCTGTCCTTACAGTTCCTCCCTCACTCTGGAGACAGAATATTGGTAACGGGTGCAGCAGACACAAAAGTCCATGTGCATGATCTGACCGTCAAGGAAACCACCCACATGTTTTCTGATCACACCAACAGAGTCAAACGTATTGCCACAGCACCCATGTGGCCCAACACCTTTTGGAGTGCTGCAGAGGATGGCATTATCAGGTCAGAACCCAGGGATCTGGCATTAATTACACAGTTGTTTTTTTTTCTGTAAAAAACGTTAAAATGTATCTTCTGCCTAATTATAACACATTTAATTTGCTGAGTTGTTTGTTTCCCACAGACAGTATGACTTGCGGGAGAGCAGTAAACGCTCTGAGGTGCTGATTGATCTGACAGAGTTCTGTGGGCAGCTGGTTGAGGCCAAGTGTCTAGCTGTCAACCCACGGGACAACAACTATCTGGCCGTGGGCGCCAATGGGCCATTTGTACGCCTGTATGACATCAGGATGATTCACAACTATAGGTTAGTCCTTGCTGCATGCTTTGATTTGAAAATTGAAGTTCTTTCACGAAAGTCATTCAGTTGTCATGACGATCCAATGACCACAAACTCTCATTTAAATTTTGTACATTCTACAATCCAGATTTTGGCATACACGTGCAATTTAATTTTTTTTTTCTTGTTTTTACCTCATGCAGAAAGTCAATGAGCCAGAGCACATCAGCAGCTGTGCACACATTCTGTGAAAGGCAGAAGCCCATCCCAGATGGAGCTGGGCAGTATTATGTGGCAGGTGCATATATTACTACATAGTCTTATATGTCTCAAGTTTAATTAGTGAGATTGTACCATAGTTATATAGCATGTGAGAATCTGTAAATTGTAGGGCAATGGCTCTCACAGACGTGGCAGAGTAATATCACCTGTTTCTACCTGTTCACCTTAGGGCACCTGCCAGTGAAACTCCCTGACTACAGTAACCGCTTGAGGGTCTTGGTGGCCACATATGTCACCTTCAGTCCTGATGGCACTGAGTTACTGGTCAACATGGGTGGAGAACAGGTAAGGCTTCTTTGAACAAACAGGAAATGGCGACAGGATTTCTTCATTTCTGGATCAGTGTTGTAATGTTGTCCTTTTTTTGTTTTGTTTTTAGGTATATCTGTTTGACCTGGCATTTAAGCAGAGGCCATACACTTTCTTACTTCCAAAAAAGTGCCAGTCATCAGCAGGTAGGATTGTACCATCAAGGATAAGTGCATCAGTGTTAAATGGCACCTCACACTGAAGCGCATACAAATTCAAATTGATTTTTTGTGAAACCTTGATTTTTATTTTTATTTTTTCCCCAGGAGATGTGCAAAATGGAAAGACAACCAATGGTGTATCTAATGGAATTCACTTACCATCAAGCCATATTCGTTTTGCTGAAAGCAAAGCCAGCTCTGGGTAATAATTGTCTTTGCACCCTGTCAGCGATTGCTTTTACATGTAATATTTAAAACTTTGATCTTGCACATGCTGCAGACATTTTCAAAATATTTGATTTCTCTGCTCTCTTTCTTTTAGTTCTGAGTTCTCACCTCATCTAGAGAGGATAAAGCAACAGGCTAATGATGCATTTGCACGACAACAGTGGACGCACGCCATCCAGCTCTATAGTTTAGGCATTCATCAGGCCAGCCGCAATGCCATGTTGTACGGGAATCGGGCTGCAGCCTACATGAAGCGCAAATGGTAAAGAAGTGCTTCATTAGCTTCTCTAAAAACACTATGAAAGCAGTTATCGAGTGTCTGTGTTTGTATCTGTGCTTTACAGGGATGGCGATCATTATGATGCCCTCCGAGACTGTCTGAAGGCTCTGACTCTCAACCCTGGTCATCTGAAGGCTCATTTCAGGCTGGCACGGTGTCTGCTGGAGCTGAAGTATGTCGCTGAAGCTCTGGAGTGTCTGGATGATTTCAAAGGAAAGTTTCCAGAACAGTCACACAGCAGCGCGTGCGATGCCTTGGATAAAGACATCAAGGCCGCTCTCTTCTCCAAGACAGAATCAGGTGGGAAGGAGTGAAGTTGTTCTTAGGCAGTGGCTCATTGTAAAAAAAAAAAAAAATAAAAAATATGCACACCACACTGTGTCTATGTACTTACTGAGAAAGTAAAGCAAAGTTTTTATAAGCTGCAAAGAAACTAGCAACATGTTAAATAAGTAATCAGCTGTCCCTGTGGTAATACTGTAAGTAATGCTTTCTTTCTTCATGCTAGCAGAAGATAAGAAAAACAACAGCTCCATTCGATTTCATTCATTCAGTCGGAAGGAGTCCATTCCTGAGGATGAGTTGGTGTTGAGAGAGCGAAGCTTCGACTACAAGCACCGATACTGTGGTCATTGCAACACCACCACTGACATCAAAGAGGCTAACTTCTTTGGGAGGTGAGTAGAGTCACACCATCCATTTTGCATGTTTGAGCCTAATGTATTCAATTTTCATACATGTTATATTACTGACATTCGTTTCCCAAAGCATACTACTGGAGCGCTGAATTTAAATTTTTTTTTCCAGATCACTCCGTGCTTTTTATTGTGCTTAAATGCTAAAATTATGTAACTTTGAAAAACCTTAATTACACGTCTTGTTCGTGATGACGGATTACCTATCCAAGAACTTTTCAAGTATCAACAAGTTGATTTTAATAGCATATCAGAATGAACTGAAATCAATGGCAGTCTGGAAGGTAGGAAAAAAAATTTAATTCACCGTTCCAGGAGTATGCTTTGTGAAATAATTGTCAGTAATATTACGTGTATGAAAATTTAATATATTAGGCTCAAACATGCAAAATGGTCGGTATGGTACTTTAACTCTTGTTTGTTAGAGGCCTCACTAGGGGGCAGTCTTTTGTATAAACGTGTGTTTTACATCCATTTATGCAAGGGAAAAAAAAGTGGATCCACTGCTAGCAGGCCATAACAAACTATAATGGAACAATAATCAAGCAGGTCAGGCCATGTCCAAGCAGCAGTATTTGGTCACTTGCACTGGAAGTGGACTAAGTTGTGTTATAACACTACACGGTACTGTTATTCAGAGAAAGTTTTGCTCACTCATCTCAGGTCATCTTCTTCATGGCACAACTAACAAAGTCATTCATGCATTCAAAGTTTTAGAAAATTTTTTTTAATGGTTGTTTTTTTTTTTTCTCCTCTCTGCAGTAAAGGCCAGTATATAGTCAGCGGCTCAGATGACGGCTCCTTCTTTATTTGGGAAAAGGAGACAACTAATCTGGTGAGGATCCTGCAGGGGGATGAGTCCATAGTCAACTGCCTGCAGCCTCACCCCAGCTACTGCTTCCTGGCCACCAGCGGCATTGACCCTGTAGTCCGATTATGGAACCCCAGGCCAGAGGTAAACAAGCCATTTTTCTACCCTGTGTATTTATTTATTTATTTTTTTGTATTTGTACATTTTTGCCTTTCTAGGGACAATCATGTGCCATTAGTTAGATTTATGCAAACTTAGTGGAATGATGTATCCTTCCTTTTTTCACACTGATAAAAAAATCACACTGACAGGCACAGTTTATTTCATTTGTTTGTCTTCATTTCAGTCAGAATATATCAGCTGCTGCTGAACTGATGGTCACAAAACTGTAATGAAGCATTAATTAACGTTATGAAGACAGTGTGCTATTTGTTTACTTGTGAAGGAATGCTGCCCTGCAAAGGGAGATACATGCACAGGACAAGGAGCTGCAGCTCCCTCTTGTGGGTGTTTTTGATTTTTAACTGCAAAATAGTGCTTGTAAAGAAACATGAGCTGTGATCCGGTGTAAGGGCTGACTCCTAAGACAAGGCCTACAAAGGTATAGCCATCTGAGGATTAATGACAGGTGGGCTGAACCTGAGCCTCCTTCCAAATTAGCCAAACAAATGGTGCATTTGGGCAGTTCTTGTCAACTCACAAAAGTAAAAAGAAAAAAAAAAAATTGACCAGCAAACACAATTTGGNGCAGTTCTTGTCAACTCACAAAAGTAAAAAGAAAAAAAAAAAATTGACCAGCAAACACAATTTGGGCTAAAAAGCAGCATTACTTAGACCCTGCTGGAGAAGGCTTATTGAGCTGTTGTGATATATGTTGTTTGAAAGGCAATCCAGTACATCTCTATAGACTCACCTATAGAGGTGGTACAATTTATCTCCATTTCTATTACACAACAGTATTAATTATAGAATAGAAATATGGAAATACAGAGTGAGAGCAGAGTGAAGAATGAAGGAATAATAAAGGATTATTCAAGGAATTTCACCAACAAAATAGGTTTTCAGTGTAATTTCAAGACAACAAATGCACACAGTTTTTTTTTGTTTTTTTTTAAAGCATTCTCATATTAGTGGTGATTAAAAAAAATCCACAATTCTAATTTCACATGCCCTTGTAAACAGTTTTGGCTGTAATCAAAAGTTTTTTTATTTTTTTTATTATTATTTTTTTTTATCATGACATCTTATTCTATATAAATCTGATCATTCCCCTTGTTCCTCTCTGCTCTCTCATATTGCAGACGGATAATGAGAATGGGCGTGTGGTAGAGGACATGGAAGGTGCTGCTCAGGCCAATCAGCGGCGTATGAATGCAGATCCCCTTGAGGTAATGTTGCTGAACATGGGCTACCGTATCACAGGACTGCGCGGCGTCGGCCCAGATGGTTCAGACGATGAAGACAGCTCAGAGGGACAAGTACAATGTCGGCCAAGCTAAGTGAGCTGTAAGCCATTCTATAGAATGGAGATAGGATGCAAAGCACTCTCCCAGCTCCTGTTTGAATCTTAATTTCCCCCCATCTGAAACAGTGATTGAGTGAATGTTATGTCACATCTCTGCACTATGCATCACCCTCCCCTATCCTAAAAATTAGGATTTGTGGAGACCACTATGGGGAGAGGAATTCATGGAGGGTGAAGGAGACACCCATCTCATCCCTTCAAAAACACTGCTAACACCTCAGCCTCTCAGTCAGCCCTGTGGGGGCTGGGGCATACCTTTGAGGAGAGCTCCTTCCACCTTACTCCAAGATGAAGGAGGAGTTTCGCACTTGTCCCTCCTTAGGTTTATGTTGGAAGCGACACACAATGCATAGAAGGATGGGGTGGGCGACCTATTTTTTAGGTTAGAGTAAGGTCACAAAGTCGCAGTGTCCTCAATGGAGGATCAGATCACAAAGCAGAAGCTGGTGCTTTGTTGCGTCTTCTGTCTGCTCTGTGGTTGGAGCTGAGTCACAGTACCTGCTCGTCTTAGAAAGGCTGAACGCCCAAGCTGTTGATTCTAAGTTGGATTGGATCATCTTTTCAGTTAATGCTGCTTTTAACACAGGAAGCTTAGAAATAACTGTCACTCTCCAAGTTGTGAAAGCTGCAAATGTCGCTCCAATGGCTTGTGTGTTAAGATTCAAGTGTTGTCTTTTTCTTTATTCCTGTTGGGGAAAAAACAAATGGTTTCTTCTGTTTGTTGTCTGTTATTACATAGTGGCCAAGGATTAGTGTTGTTTTCTCTGCTTCAGGGAGAAATAATTTTGTCATTCTGTAATTCTTTTAGTTAAAAGGGGTTTTACTACATTATTGTTGGCAAGATTGACAAAATATTGACAAGGAAATATTTGTAGATGGATAATCTTCTAATATAGTTTTATTTGTTATAAAAGTCCCATTGATTACAAATGTCATTTGGCATGAATTGTCAATGTGAAACATGTCAGGCACACAGATGCTAATTGCTGACATATGCTAATGCTAATTGGTGACATATGACAACTTGCCGCACATAAGCGTTTTATAGCTTTCTTGTGGAACTGATCTAAATATGGTGGTGATAGGATTCCTGCCTATTAGCTGTGTGGCTCTAGTCCTCTGCTACAGTCAAATGTAGAAGGACTCCTGCATGTACGAGTCTTCTCTGATCTTGGTCGTGGGCATGTAAGACACAGCCATTCTGTCCTTTGCTAAGACAGCAGCCTGTTGGCCTTTTTAGCCCTCAAATAAGGTAAATTACAGGAGTGTGTCTTCAACAAAATGCAGCACGTGGCTTTCACATTTTAGTTTGTTAAACAGTTTGAAACTCTCTTTATTTTTCTTTAAGGAATAATGAAATAAACTTTGGTGCAAACAAAGTAAAGAATAAAATTCTTGAACAACTTGCTGTTTGTGTTCTCTTGGTCTGAATCTCATTGGCAACACAATGTCTTTCCCCCACAAGTGTAAACTTATGCAACAGCTGCATCAGTCATGCTATGCTAACTAGGTTGGCAAGATGTAGGTAAGTCTACAGTAGAAAAACTTTCTAGTATCTCCTTCATTCATCAATGTCTTCTCTCTGCATTTGCTGACTAGGTAGCAACAAATGTGCGCAGAAGTACATTCCAAGCATGAGTAGTCAGGGGAGACATTACATGGCCCACATACTGTACAATACTGAGGTGACCCAGCTTGAGCAGGACTGGGGTTATGATAAAGCTCAGGGTGGATTGATCTTGTGAGGTGGGTAGTGGGTAGGTGTCAGGTTAACAATAAGGAAGACTTCCTCTGAAATATTTGTCAAAATAATGTTTCTCGTGTGTAATCTTAATGCATGAGCAAATGATATAACTTGTCAAAAGTTTTTAACAACCTAGATAAGATCTACATTACAAGTTATATCATTTAAAACCATACTTTATTCCTTGTTAGGACTTGGTCTTAATTATTTTATGAACTCTTTAGATGTGCTTAAATTTCAGAATAGCCCAACGTGTACTTTTACTGCAGTATTGAGAGGTTCGAATTCTCTCACCCCAATAAATCAGGATTCCAACACAATTGGAATGTAATTTCTGCTTGAAATGTGAGTATGAAGAGGAAGTGACTTGGTTTTGAAAAAAAGCTTTCATTTCATAAAAGAATATTTATGAATCAATAAAGTTCTAATAATTGTATTTACCTCTGCATTATTCCTCTTATTTTTTTATTTTTATCAATGATCGTACACTAAATGAACTGAGGACAGAACAAGTGCAGTGTAACTTCTCTTGCCAAGAATTCTGTACAGTGTTAGGCTTAAAGAAATGGGGAATAATTTGTAGATTACACATGCAATTTCCACATATTTGGCAGTTAAAAACAATGCATTATTTTTAATATTTTTTTTTCCTGGGCTTTATCAGATATGGGCAACTGCAAGGCAACAGCATTTTTTTTTTTTTTTCNGATTTTTTTTTTTTTTTCAGTTAGTGTCATCAATAAATGATCTCCATTAAAACGTACCATTTGGAACAGTTGAGCAAGACTTTACTATATGATTAAATACCCCTAAAAGGAATTCAGAAATTAAATTTGTGCGAAAAGACATCGTATTATGTTATTCTCTCTCACGCGTCTGGCTGCGTGTGCGTCACAGGCTGTAGCTCCTGTCACTCCAGTGATGGCGGAGACGGAGGACGTCGACATGATGATGAACTACCATGGTGACTTGCTAAAAAACGACAGAAAAAGCAGCCGCTACCCGTACTGCATTGTCTGGACTCCTATTCCCATTTTATCGTAAGAACCTAACGCCTCTCGCTAGCTAAATGCGGTGACTAGCTAGCCTGCTGCTCCGCTAGCAGTCTATTACTTAGCAAATAGGTTGATTTTGCTAGCTGCAGGTTAATTTTAAATCCTTTGCATTATGTATCTGCAGACCGTGATAAATGTGCATTAGTCGTGTTATTTAATGGGTGTGTTTGTTTCTGCAGGTGGGTGCTTCCCTTTATTGGTCACATGGGTATATGCACCTCTAATGGAGTCATACGGGATTTTGCAGGATCATACTTTGTCTCGGTGAGAGCCGCTTTTGCACACAGTTTATTTACGCGTTTACCAAATGTACTTGGTTAAAGTTTAATGGAGTGTGAGTTACAAATGATAATGCAGAACCCTAAATCTGAGATGTCATGCTGACGTGCTGTTGAATTGATAGTGAGTAGTTCAGGGTGGGATGTTGACGTGTAAAGTACAGCTCTTCTTCCATTATTCCATCCGTCTTTCAGGGGCTTTGTGTCTTGCATTGTGTTTTAGTTGTCCTCACGATAAAAAAAAAAAAAAAAAAAAAATTAAGGCAGAGCTGAAATAGCCAACACAAAATTGAAGTCCATATCTGTGTAGCCTGTAATTAGTCCAGGATGATAGGAGTAATCTGTGTAATTTGGGGAATCTGAGTTTCTGGGTCTGCATTAGCTCGGTGAGATTTGATTAGGAAATAAATCCAGAATATAACCAAGACAAAACACAGGAAATTCACTCATAAATAGAAAATGTTATAATCCAAAGGGGTGTATTTGTTTTGAATTGACTTGTTTCTAGTGTAAAGCACTTTAAGCTCGATGCATTCTAACCTTGTTTCTTGAGCTGTATTCCTTGTATGAAATGTGTAAATAAAGCTTATTATTAATTCTTTTAGGAGGACAACATGGGATTTGGTAGACCAACAAAGTAAGTTTATTAACAAAAGAAGTTTTCCTATTAAGTGACACATGTTCATTAAATCATTGTTGTTAAATAATGAAACAATGTCATTTATATGCAGGTATTGGAAGCTTGATGTGGATAAAATTTGTGGCAATGCTGCTACATGGGACAAAGCAGTCTATGATGCATCTGAGGAATACAAATGTAGACCGGTATGACAAACATGTGATTTGCGCAACAGAATAGAACAATGCCTGCCTGCACATGCTTGGAATAATGAATCACTTTAATTTTTTAATTGTCACATATAAAAATAAACATACAGTGCATTCAGAAAGTATTCAGTCCACTTCCTCCACACCCTGATGTGCCACAATGAAACTCTTCACCAGTTCTCAAATTTTGTTTTTAACAAAGTGCTATCTTTGAGGAAGCTAAAATATCAAATTACCAGCTCATCAACGAACCACGAAAAGAAAAGAAAAATGCAGAAAAAACTTGTGTGCAGATATGCTTCCATGCTCACCCTAAAGGGCCATACCATCCATTTTGCATGTTTGAGCCTAATATATTCAATGTTCATACATGTTATGTTACTGACAACCATTTCCCAAAGGATAAAACTGTATTTCAGCTTTCCTGATATTTTGCAAAATCTCTTAATCTTTCAAAATCAAATATTCAAGTGATACACCCAACCTTAAAAATCGATGTTTTGCCTGGTAATAGTTACTCAAAATTATGAAGTCACAGTCATTAAAATTTTTCGATAAACAGGTCTTCTTTTGGGACTATATTCCCTGGTGGAGACATACATTCACTCTTTTTATTGTGCTTAGGCACTAAAATTACAAAACTTCGAAAAAACTTGAATATACGTGTTGTTCACGATGATGGAGTACCTATCCCAAGAACGTTTCAAGTATCAACAAGTTGATTTTAATAGCATACCACATGAATTGAAACCAATGGTGGTTCTGGAAGGTAGGGAAACAATTTTTTTAACTCACCATTCCAGTAGTATGCTTTGAGAAATAATTGTCAGTAACCTTACTTGTATGGAAAATTGAATATATTAGGCTTAAACATGCAAAATGGCTGGTATGGTCCTTTAACTGAACCTGGCTGCAGTGCATTAAAACAAGAAAAAAGTGAAAGCCTCTTACATCTTTCTGAATGCACCTTACTTATACTTCAATACTGATATATTAATGTCTACATTTTCTGTTTTCTTGAAGCACAATCTGTGCTTTGATAACTGCCATTCCCACGTCGCCATGGCCCTCAACTTTATGCGCTACGACAACAGGACGTCTTGGAACATGGTGAATCTCTGCGTGCTGTCTCTCATCCACGGAAAACATGTGAGGTAAATATCTTCATTCAACTTTTGTCATCGTCTTAAGAGCAACAGGTATGAATTCCTGGTGTGGTTCAGGATAACACATCACAAGAGTGTGGCCAGCAGAGGGAAAACACCATTAGTAACAGTACTGGGGCAAACACACCTGCAGCATCTTCATCACAAACGTGTACAATCTGGCAAATTGCTGTGCTGCTGGATGCCTGTGCTTTGCGTTAAGAGGCATACGGCGGAGAGTACCCCCCTCATTATTCTCTGCTGACCTACATAGAGAAAGCTGTCGTCACAGTTTGTTCTGCCTCTGCATTTACGCTCCCACGGTACAGAGTCTTTTAAACAGAGGGGAGTCGTGTAATTCATCAATGACAGCAGTGCCCCCTCCCTCAGAGTCACCGCTGGAGGTCACCCCTCCACCGGGGCTCCCTGCACCGGCTAAGTGGAAAGGACAGTAGGACGCACGCTGGGGCACAGCCGTGGGGGGGGTGGGGGAGCAGCGCCCCTCTGGGAGAAAACGGATTGGACCATGTTTTAATTTAACACACTTCACACGTCCTTGTCTGTCCAAAACGTATATGAGAAGGTGTTTGTACACATAACCACACGCACACACACAATCCAGATGTTCACGATGGCTCTGACGCGCACGTTGCCCTCTCTTTCTCCTTCAGCTGGGCAGCGTTCCTGAAGACCTGGCTGCCCTTCTTCATGCTTTGCGGCGTCGTCACCACGTTCGTCCTGACATTCAACCTGCAGTAATGAGTCGAGGGGTAAAGCGGGATGATTCATAGGTTCTTGGTGTTATTTTAATACATTGTCATTGGTTGTTGAGGTGATGAACTGTTTTGATGGTACACTTTTTTTGTACAAAAACTCCGCCCTAAAATATAGGATGCCATCATCTCCATTGAATTGGGGGNGGGGGGGGGGGGGGTATTTAAGGGCAAAGTTGAGCTGGTTGTGGGTAATTTTGAAATCAATAGTAGTTGATACTTAACCAGTCAATGTCTTGTGTGTTATTCCTTCTTTTCTGTAGTACTTATCACATTGGGGAGGTCATTTATCATTTAGCATACCAAAAGTGGCTGGTTAGTATTCCTCTTGAAGGCAGGGTTTGGAGAAATCAGTCAACTAAACTCAAACAAGTTAAAATATGATTTTCTGACTTTTAAATTTTTTTTTTAAATAAGTTCTGAATGTGTTTATTTTGTTGCAATCAGAAACAGTAATTAATGTTCTGTTTACTAAGGTGCGTAAGCTGGCTGTGAAACATCTCGTCACCACTAGTACACCACTCTTTTTCAGAAGGTGGGCTCTGCTATTTCTGATAGTTTGAGGACATCTAAATTTATTTTTTTTTAAAATGCAAAGTTGCAATACTCATGCTACTATTGCTCCTTCCCAGAAGCTGGATTCTAACACATTGGAGCAACACTGTTACACAAATGTATTTTTCATAAACTGCAGTGATGAATGTGTTTTCAGACTGGTTAATGTGCATTTTAAAGTCATTCCAGAGATAAAGCACTACAAAATGGAAACGAAAATCTTGAATATAAACATCCATTACTTGTCTGATACGAAATACTACCAAAGACAGAATAATGTAGGACTCACGTGTGAAACATAGTGGTGTTGTCTTGTAAAAATGACCTTCCATCAACTTTCCTCTTGGTGTATACAGATAAATATATGTTTTAGTTAATATAAGGTTATTTTTTGTTTTTTCATTCAGTATTTTAAAGCTTTTAAGTGTGAATCATCCTCATGCTGGAATAATTTAGTATCAACTGAGTAATGCAATATTACAGTATTATTTATGTATTTATGTAGATTATTGTTTAGTTGTTTTTTTTTAGGTATTTACAAAAAGTAATGTTATTACTGTATACCACTGTTTTTTTTTTTTTTTGTGTGTGTGACAATTTTGGATGTGTTGTACGCAAAGCCTTTTTGCATCTCTACTGACAGACTTGGTGTAGGTCACACAGTATGGACGCGCTGCTCGTTCTCTGTACCTTTAAGGGAAGCACGTCCCTTTTTCCTCCACCAGATTCAGCTTGATATGAACTATCATCAGTTCACTGGAACCTTTATTCCCACAGTGGAGCAGGTGAGGAGCGACTGATGCTGAAGCGCTTTTTGCCTCTCGCTTCTGCAGTATTTCACAAATTTCTCAGAAGAAAAGCTGCATCCTTAGAAGAGCTGTGACAGCTTGAATTCAGGTTTTATCTGCTGTAAGTCATATTCAGGTGTGTTTAGATTTATTTTTCTTTTTAAATCTTTGTTGCTAATTGGATTTAGTTTAGAGATGTGTATTTTTGCAGTCCGTGTGTTTTTGGGTGTGTTACTTTGTGCACCATACCAGTGCTTGGAGTGTCCGATTGGCTGTGAGTGTTTCGCTGTCACACGCACAGTGAAATGTGTTTCGAAGGAGCTGATGTCGGTGCCACAAAGTCTTCCAGGATATGCCAGGACTGTCATCATCACAGGAAATAACATACAGAGGATTGGACCAGATTCATTTACAGAGTTGGAGAATGTCACCAACATCATTTTAAGCAATAATAGGTGAGGGTATAGTTGTTCATGTTTTTAATTAATGAAAATTTGTCTCAATATTTCACATTTGTCGGGGCAATATGATTAACTTTTTTTATGTGTTTCTTTCTGTGGATTTTTTTTTTTTTTTTTTTTGCTAAAATTAAAGTGAGATGCATTGCTTTATAATTGTATCCAAGTGTAGGTGATAAATTATTATTAAATATCTAGGGATAAATCTTACAGTGTGTAGTCATCTTTACAGGATTACAGAGATGGCATCCCACAGCTTCTCCACTCTGATCAACCTGCGCTTCCTGGACCTCAGTGGTAACCAGCTGGCCCTCATCCATCCCGAGGCCCTCAGCATACCTGGCAGCCCCCTGCAGGAGCTCAACCTCAGCCGTTCACTCTACAACTCCACATCTCTGACCGACCTCACTACGGCTCTTCGCTGGGGGGGCCTCAGTGGGCTCCTGCACCTAGACCTTTCTGGGAACCAACTAGCACTGCTGCCACCAGGGATGTTCTCCCACCTGCCCAATCTGCAGCACCTCTTCCTAACTAACAACTCCCTGCTGACTGTCTACAGAGGAACCTTTTCTGGCATGAACCGTATGGAGGTATTGGACCTGACGCATAATGCCTTTAGGACATTCAGATCTGATGCGCTACATGAGCTGGAGAGGCTGGGGAACATCCGCATCCTTCTGGGTTACAACCCTTATACCTGCTCTTGTGAGATCCGTGATTTTGTAGCCTGGCTGAATGATTCCGGGGCTCAGGTAGACGTGGACTCTGTGAGGTGTGCCTCGCCAAGGGGGGTGAGCGACACCCAGCTGCGAGGACTCAGCATTCAGGCCATTGGCTGCGTTGTTCCAGTCCAAGGAGAGGTGACTGACCTCACCTTGCAGACATCCTATGTCTTCTTAGGCCTGGTGCTGGGGTTTGTCGGCATGGTCTTTCTGTTTGTGCTCTATCTGAATCGCAATGGTATGAAGAAGTGGGTCTTTGAAATGAGAGATGCGTGTCGGGACGTACTGGAGGGGTATCACTACCGCTATGAGATTGACTCAGACCCTCGGCTAGGGCACATTTCAGCCGAAAAAGGTGGCAATGGGGTACAAGGGCGTTTTGGATTAGCTTTGTCACAGCAGCGGCCGCCTGACACCTGCCTTGTTCAGATTCCCACAGACACGCAGGTCAAACAGGTGACCTCCACCTCTCCTATTACCTTATGATCATTTGATTAAACATGAGATAGACGTGAATGAATGGTCTTTTCCATTAAAGGTTTGCTTCAGTTCAATTAATCTTATGTGTTGGAGGCTCCAGACTCCCTTTACATTCTGTAATTCTAACGTGAACCTCACCTGATAAGTGCCTTTGTGTTTTTTAAGGCACTGAAGCATTATATCATCCTTAAGTGGGTCTTTAATATTATGTGTTGATATCACTGATATCTATATTTACAAGCCACATTTTTGTACAGGTACATCTGCTACATTGAAAACATATTGATTTGTGGTTTTTGTCATGCAATTTTTGTTTAGTGGAATCCTAAGATTTTTGGTATTTCATCTTTAGATATCTTCACATAGTCCAGAAGACTGAGAGCCAGAAAAAAAAAATATTTAGTAGATGTTTACTTTATGGAATGGAAATCATGTTAACCTAATAAAATATAGACATAGCAGATTTTACAATTGCTCTTTATTAAATTATGTATTCTTAAGTAAAATTATTAAAATACAAAAAGTAATCCTTATTTAACCATGTATCTGAATTGTAATTTAATCTGTATATAATATTTAAGATATTAGAAATATGATATGAAATCTTCTATTACAATACCTTTGCTCATTATCTTGGTATTTATATTGAGTGATGAAATTATAAATAAGTTAATATTGTATTCATTTTCTTCTGCTTCTTTTTTATGATTGCAGTGAACCCCAAGATGCATGCTGCACCAATTTGTTTCTCCAAGCAGCCTTACAGTTTCAGTTCCTCAAAAAGTGGGTGATTAAGTGTTTCCATAGCGGGAAAAATAGGGCAGAATGAAAAATCTTGTTTGGAAATAAACCTGCTGGCTCTGCAGCTGTGCAGCTCTGCATCTCATACCTGCTTTGTATGTATGTGTGTATGCTTGTGTGTATGTGTGTGCAGCATGTGTGTGAGTGAATGAGAAAGACAACATACACACAATATAGTACAAACTCATGTTAAAATGCAAAGACATCCCAGTGGGATTGGTGATGATCTTTGCAGAAGTTTCTCAGCCATTTTGTTCTTCATTTCCAATTTTCCCCCACCTTTTACTGATTTTCTTTGTATTATTCTCTTTTTTTTCCTGTCATCATCCTCCCCTTTTCAAAAGAAACTTATTAAACTGAATCAGGTAACAAAATCAAGAGTAAATATATATATATATATATATATATATATATAGTTAATCTTAAACGTTTAAATAAGAAAAACTTCCAGACCAACCTCTGATTTCCTGTTTGAAAGCACAGATTGCTTTAATTTCTGTTGTTTTTCTAGATTGAATTATATAGAATCTTATTGACCTCTTTTTTAATGAATTATTATTACCTCTCATACTCTTAGTTTTTCTTTAAGTTTATTTATTTTTTTCTCTGCGCGTTTATATCCGCCTGGGTGACGTCATCGCTCACCTGTGGGTGGGTGTCGGATCTGGAATTAGCTGTAGCCGCAGGTAATAGCCAAACACTGGGAGACTCTCGCAAACACAGCACTGAATTTCCCCAAAAGGAGACGAAGGAATGAGATGAGCCGAGTTTTTCGATCGCGACGCCTCATCTGAGATTCGAAACGTTTTTTTTGTTTGGCGCGAATCACCTGGGAAAGGTTTGTTTTTCTCTGTCAAGCGCTGGCAGAAGAAACATTTCTCCCCGAGACTTCCGTGCTTCAGTCGCTGCTCAAGGTATCTGGGGGAAAAAAAAAAAAAAANAAAAAAAAAAAAAAAAACAAGCCAGGCTGTTTCTTTTTATGCGGTAAGGTAACGTCTTGTACAGCAAAACTAAAACTGCTAAATGCTGAATGATTTGTGTTTAACTGATTTCCTGCAAACGCACCACGGGCCAAACAAAAAGCTTTTTGGGCTCTGAACGGGCCGAATTATCAGCGCAGCAGTCAATGCAGGCTGTTATATTTACATTCTTTGACTTTATGGGTAAATTAAGATATGCTGGAACTACCGTGTTATTATGTCTTAAAGCAGCCTATTTATGGGGCGTTTTGGTTCCATGTCTACAGACGGGTGACAAATTAAAGGAAACAACATAAAAAGTGTTTTAGTAAGGCGTTGGGCCACCATGATAGCTTCACGGCACCTTTGCATACATTGTAAACGTCTCTGGAAGTCTACTGAAGGGATGGAACTCAATTCTTCTCAAACATAACTCCTCGTTTGGTGATTTGACGATGGTGATAGTTCCATAATCTTTCATAAATGTTCAGCTGGTTTTAGATCTGGTGACTGAGAAGGCTATAACATATGATTTACATCATTTTCATATTCCTTAAACCATTCTGCTCACGCCTCCTTATGGATGGGGGGCATTGTGATCCTGGAACAGACTTAAAGGACCACACCAGTGATTTTGCAAGTTTAAGCCCACACGTTACTAATAGCCATTTCCCAAAACACACTACTGAAGCTGTACATATTAGAATTGTTTTTCCTACTTTCCATTTTCACTTCATTCCAGTATGCTATTTAAATCAACTTGTAGAGACTTGAACTGTGTTTGAGGTAAGTAATCCATCACAGCGAACACGATGTCTCTTGACTTCAATATAATAGACTTTTTTTAGCCCGTTCATCACGGAGCTGCACGGAGACATACAATGTATTTCTCTGCCAGGGAATATACTCCCAGGACGAGACGGTTTCTACTGAGAAATTAAAAGGGACTGTCTCATGTACATTCGGACATCCGCATTACAGGCAAAACACTGAATTTAAGGTGGGTGTATCACCTGAACTTTTGATTTTGAAAGATTAGGGGATTTGGCAAAATAACAGGAAAACTAAAATTAGGTTTCACATTTTGGAAAATGATTGTCAGTAATGTAACATGTATGTGAGTAGTATTCAATGGGCTTAAACATGCAAAATTGCAAGTATTGCCCTTTAAAATGACAAAGACCCATCCAAAGACCAGTAGCACTCACTCAGTTGTAAATGTGGAACATTGGGGTCAGATTAGTCATCCTTTGTATCCTATGAGTGGCATACACAAAGGGAATGATACAGGCCTGAATGCTTGACCCCTACTGTGTGTATGTGTGTGGGGTAGGGGTGGGAGTGGGGGTTCTAGGGATGTTGCCTTTATCCAATGATGAAACATCTTTATGGGAGTGGGGTTTTATTGGTTATTTTTGCTAAGCATTCTTCTCCCAAACCAGGTCCCAGGCATACTGAGCCATGCCTGGCCACAGCACAGGGGCTCCCCAGACATCCCGTCACCACAAACATTCCAGCTCCAGAGCTGACCGGTATCGACAGACTCGGACTATATCTAAGGAGAGCTCGACCAGCCAGGACTCCTACAAGGATCCTCACGTGGACCATTCACAGGAGCACCATGCCGAACGCTCCCGATACTCAGAGGCAAAGTATGGCCGCAGAGGTCACCCACGAAATAGCAACGGACGGGGGTCGGAGACGATAGGTTTCATTCCTGGCTCAGCAGACAGCACTCCTGCCAGCAGACATGCCTGTGGCTCCTGTGCCTCTATGGGCTGGAGTGGCTGTAAGGCTCTTATCTGCTGTGTACTGACCTGTGGCTTTTATGGCAGCCGAGAACCCTGCCTGTCCGTTAATGAGAGCTCCACAGACCACCCCCCTAAATCAGGAAGTGAGCCCCACCCACCAAATGGCATTGCTGTGTCCAACCCCACCTGCGGCATCCCGTTAGAGTCTAGCAAGTCCACTAAAACCTCTAAGTTGCCCACAAGTGATAGCTTCCGCTACCCAGACGTGCGCATAGCAGGTCAGACAGTAAAGTATCCGATTTCTGTCCCCAAACGAACCCGTACTGCTGGCAAGGGGGAAAGTCAGCGGCCAGTCAGCAACACCAGCCTGTACTCCCGGGAGGACTTTGACTTAGACGATCTGAGTGACACAGGCACAGATATTGACTCTCTTATTACCAAGAAGCTGCTGGAGCTTTACGCCTTGCACCAGATTGACCAGCTGGCTAAGTGCACGTCTGACTCCTCTTTCTCCCGCAAGACCAACGAGATCAGCGAGCTCATCTACAGCATTGCTCAGGACTACAACCTGGAGGAGCAGGAGGCCGAATGTAAGCTGGTGCACGGCGTCATCCGCATCAGCACCCGAAAGGGCAAGAGGAACAAGAGCCATCAGTCATCAGCGCAGCGTCCTAATGGGAGGAGTGACGGGACCTTGCCTGACAGCGGCAATGAGACCATGACCAACACCTTCATGAGCAGTGACAGTAAGCTGTGAACTAATATCCTTCTGGATCATGCTATAAAATGTTTTAAAATCGTTGACATTAATATTTACAGCAGTGTAAGTATTTACACCTTTATAAGAGAGCAGAAATAACTCCTCACGACTACCTGCAACTTACACTGCAGGCCAGAAGTTTGAGGCTACCCCCAGATTTAAAAAAAAAAAAAAAAAAAAAAAAAAAANTTGCACAGGAAATGACAAAAAAATATATAAAATAAATGTAACTAATTAGTTTTCAAGAAGAATGTGTTAACATAAAAGCACTTTGAAGTCATTTCAGGTTCAGACCTTGGTTTCGTCAAAGTAACCCCCTCTCAAGTCATAATTGACAAAACCTTTTGCTTCTCTTTTGAATGGATGTAATTTTGGCATAATTGTGATGAATATTTTGCATCGTTGTCCTGTTGAAGAATGAAATTCTGACCAATAATTCATAAACTGGATGGAATTGTGTGTCTTTGAAGGATGGAATGGTAATTCTCTTTCTTCATAATTCCTTTAACTTGGACCAAGTCTCCAGATCTCTCTCTCCCCCAAAACACCCACACAGAATTACATAAAACATGGGGGTGGTGCAGAGATATAGCATGACCAGACTGTGTAGCAAGTTAATCCCAAAATGATCTGGGAGAAGGCAGACAGCAGGCTATTGAATAGAATGTTAAAACACATAAAAGCAAGGGAGGTTGGGTAAGGGAGTTGGAACACAACTGGAGTGCCAGCTCTACAGACTGGGCATGCCTTCATTAAAAATCATTTCTTAAACCATAGTGGCTACATAATGTGCTCTTNAAAACAAACAGTGTGTTAATGTTTTTTTTTTTTTTAGTCTGGGGGTGGCGTCAAACTTCTGGCCTGTAGTGTAACAAATATACCCATCATATGACTGTCCTTAATGACTCATAGTGTGTTTAGAACGCAGATGAAGATCTTTTGTTTGTCTCGCGGTTTCAAGCCCTAGTACACAATGAATTTTAGAGGCAGTGACCTAATAACAACTGGCTAATCTGGGGCAAGTCTGTACAGGTACACAGAACCTTCTAAAAGCATATCGCACTGTTGAAGGAATGACCAACTTGAACTTAGTCCAAAAAAAAAGCATATTAAGGTTTCTTCAAGCTCCTTGTCTGCCCATATTTATTTTTCATTGTGTCCTCTGCTACAGTGCCTGAGGTGAAAGTGTCAGAGCAGACGCCATCAGACGAACTGGCTAGGAAAATGAGACACTACAGTGGGAGAAGTAAGTACATGCGGGGATTTTCCATTACAGGTGTTCGGACATGAAAAACGTGAAATGCTGTTACGTCTTCCCCTCAGTTGATGCAAAAGAAAGAAGAAGAATTAGAAGTTGAATCAGGTCCAGCATCCATCACCAGCTTTGTGTATCATTTGTGTATCATGGTGCAGTGTCGTATTATTAATTATGTTTATTGCGCAGTCTTTGTTTGACTTGGTCATTGAGGTATAATTACCACCCTGGTGAATCAGTCGTGAGTGTGTGGAGCTCAGTCTTGGTGATCTATTGTACCTGCTGTAGCTGCAGGCATTTTCTCACCTCTTCTCTGCTTTCCTTTAGCATACCAGGCTTTAACAGTGAAAGCCCTGCATTCCTGCCTTTTCTATGCATATTCCAATCCCTCATTCAATAACTGCCTCCTTCCCTCTGCCACCCTACACCCACCTATCAGTCTGCTTCGTTTTCCCTCCAGCTCAGGGTTTGTGCTTCACCACCCGCTAGAGCAGGGGATCAAATCACATTAAATATACGCCACATTATGTCCCATGGTTTATTATGTAATTGTAGTGAACAACTTGGGTTACAGATGGATTACTGTGCAGCAGCCTCTCTTTGGTTATTGTTCTACAGGGAGTCTATTAAGACACAGGGGTGTCCTATTACATGTCTTTGAATGAGGGTATGCCACATTATGTTTCCACAACTTTCACATCGTGGCCTGAGAATGTCATTTTTTTGCGAGTGAAGCACAGATCTTATTAATATCCACTGTGCTTGCATGTGTATTACTCCTATGCATGTATTTATGTACATAAGTGCTTTCCATTAAATAAAGCTGTTTCCCTCACAGCGTACTACTCCAGCACTGCCACAGCCTACTCGCCATATCAGCACGAAACTGAAACAGACTCTTCAGGCGCTCCTCTGCTTCTCTGAAGGGCAACACACAATCAAAAGTACCTATACTGGCACCTCTACCAACCAGGGATGGATCCAGCTTGATGGACGTTGATATACTTCTGCTATCTTTTACACTGTTACTTTGTGGAGCACCTTTTACCCTGGATAGTTCGAATTCCCCTTTTAGTGGTCCTGCTCATCTATAATAGTGTTATTCAAAGTCACGGAACCTGTGGACATCTCTCTCTCATTGCAGGTTTTTGTGTGCATGCTATGTTTAAGGTTAGCAATGAACTTTCACACATCATGTTAAGACTCGAGACATGACTGCACTCCATGCATTTGTAGTTGAGGCCAGAGGATACAGACTGATTCTAGAGCATAACAGTCCTCATTCTTGTCTGCATGATTTTTTGTGCAAGCCATTGTGTGTGTATGTATGGGCTTATTGACTGCTGCCATTTAGCCTCATTAGAAGCATATTTGGTTGTGAAAAGTTTGAGGATCCAAGTGAATTAAGCCATATTTTGTATGTTTATGGAAATGTTACTTTCTGGGTTGTTAAACCATTTGTGGCTTTTGGCTACATTTTTTTTTTTTTTTTTTTTTTTTAAATTTCAGCAGTAAGTCTTATTTTTACCAAAATAAAAATCTACATGCTTGTTCCATGTGTGTTTGATGGGGTTTACTGTATGTCCTGTAGTTAAATGAGACATACAGTTTACAGTTGTTTGGAGAACTCTTATCTGAAAAAGCAAGTTTTTTTGCCCTGCTTTCCATTATCTCTCCACCAGCTAATTTATGATGCAGTCAGAATTTAAGCAGAATCTTTGGTTTAGCAGTATAGAATTTACTCTGGTATGAACAAGTCTAAAACTTTCCTTTACCAGCTTTTCTGCTACTGTCTTTACCCTGCTTTTCTTTATCTCTTGGATTATTGTTGTTGAGCTCTTCTTCCCTGAGGTCACTGTGTTACATCAGACAGGCTTTTTCCGCCCTCAGCTAAAGTAGGAACTTGTTTGGCTGGTTCTGACAAAAAGGAAATAAAATCCTGAGGTTTGTCTTTGTCATTTATTGCACAGGCAAGAAGCACTGCAGAAAATCAGCCTGATTTCTGTAACTTCTCTATGACCTGATGTCCTGCTGTGGGTTAGATGAGTGAAACTGCACTTGAGTGTAGGGAATATATATATATTTTTTTTTACCTGTACCTTTAGATGACAGGTCACAGCTGCTAAGCCTGCACAAAATCATCTCATATTAAAGACTTGTACTGGAATCAGTATTGTTTTGAAAGATGTCTTATATATGTATTGGGAAAACATGAAATGATGTCATATTAGGAGATTTTTTTACTTGTTTTGAAATAAGACTAAAATTTTAGTGCTCAATAATAGACATAACTACCTGTTAAGAAGATGATGATGATGATGATGATTATTATTATTAATAAAAAAATTTTTTTACATTGTTTGGGAACATATCTAAGCTAAATGGGGACATATCTGCTGTACTATTGGTATTTAGCTTTTAAGACTGGAAAACAAAAGATTTTTTGTGAATGAATTGTAGTGAGATACTTTAATGCAGTTTGTTTTTTTTGAATAGATATACCACCTCAGAATAGCACAAACATTTTTTTTTTTTTTAGCCCAATGACCTGAAAATGCTCCATGTGAATTCCTGTGTACCAGTGTTGAGGCTTTGACTTAATGTCTTCTGTGGGTGTTGCAGTTGCCCTGTGTAACCCTGCTTCCTCTGGCTTTCTGCCCCCACCAGCACATTCCTGTTTTACCTGTATGAGGTGTCATGTATATAGGCTCTCTGTTTCACTACTAGCATACCACAGGCTGAGACGAATAGAGAGAACTCGTTCCATATCAAATAGCCTGCAGATTGTTGACAGCAAGCTCAGATTTTAGAACAGTGTTTTAATGTTCCAGTTCATATATTTAAAAAAAAAAAAAAAAANTAAAAAAAAAAAAAAAAAGTTAGTATTTGTGCAAGAATTTTGATTTTTGTTTATTATTTTCACAAATGTCAGGACTCAACCCACCTTTTATAACTTACTTCCAATAATTTCCATGAGAGGGAGACAAAGTACCACTAAAAGCAAATAAAGATTAGGTGCTGCTCATGCTTCAACATGCTCATAATGGAAACATTGAGGAGGTTCCATTCCATGCCTCCTTATATTCACCATTCATTTCTGCATTGATGTGAAGTTGGATCCTGATGGCGACACACATTTTCCCATCTCTCATTTGTGTCTGTTGAGGTTTGCAATCCAGCAATAGGTTTTAGGGTGTCAAATCAAGAAACAAAAACTTCAAACATGAAACCCTGACATTTAACTCTGTTCAAACAAGAAAAAAAAAAAAGATTCAATCAGTTATGATTTCTCAATGTAAATTTTATATAATATTAATTACAACACACTGACTGCGTATTTGCTAGAAATTCAGTCTCCTTAAAATTCCTCATTAGGCTGCCTCAAAGTTAGGAATAAATAATTTCACTATGCACATATTTTCTGCATCTGTTCATTCAAATGCTTCACTGAAAGTATATATGACACAGTTTTGAACAGTATCTTTGGAAACACTGGAGTCCTGACAAGAATTTAAATTAAAGTTGTATGGCTTTGAAGAATACTTGGCTGCACAACTTGTTAGTAATATGGACCTGCCAAAGGGGTCTGTGGTGGAGTTGATGAGAACCAGAGTGTCAAAAAGCCTAATGCATCAAATTCATGGCAAAGTGCTATTCTTTTAAGGATGGAGACACACTTTCAATTTCAGTTCATGTACAAAAATATATTTATTTAAAACATTCTGTAAATCCAAACAAATCTTACTTACAACATTAAAGCAAATATAAAACAACACCAATGTATGGTACAGTCTGCCATTGTTTTTCCTTTTTTTTTTTTTTTTNTTTTTTTTTTTTTTTTTGTGGAAAGTCAAGTCTATCCACTCTTCGTGCTCACAACAGAAAACAATATATTTGCACCAAGGTATACTATTTGTTTCCAGTATTGGCTACCACAAGTGCTTCTTTAAGTCCAGTCAGGCATTTATGAGGAAACATCACCTGATCAAGTGAACAAAAACCTCTGCATGTTCAGCATTAAAGACTTCTTTTCTTCAGCGTTCTCCAGGACAGTTTTGTGAAGTCTACCTGTCCTCCTCTATCTGCAGAAGAGCATGTCGACCAGCAGCTCCAGCAGATCAGCCTGGCCAATTACAGGCCGGAAGAAGAGTTCAGTGATGAGGCTGGGTGTGACGCTCTGCAGCATGGAGGCTGTGAGCAGGATTTGAGCAAAGCGGTCCTGGTCCCCTGGGTGAAGGAGCTGGACCACCTCTCTCAGGGCGTACTGAGCTTCCCGTTGCAAGCCTTCAGTGAACAGAGCTGCCTTTAAATCTGGGACATCTGTTGAATGTAAAGATAGAAAATTGTTTTCTATAATACAGGATTAGCACAACGCTCTATTATCAAGGTTGACTGTTCACAACTGAGAGTGTAGAAATCAAATTGTTTGGAAGCATTGGTGTTTAATTTATTTTCTGTACACTTACCTGGATTAAATATTGTAGTCCCTTTGAGGTATGCATACTCCTTGGGACTTAAATCCAGACTCCAAAATTTTTTGAGGCAAGACTTAAGTTTGCTGACACCAGCCATGGTGGGCTGCTCTCTCTCCATCTCAGAGCTCTCCTGATGGTTCAGGAGAATCTTTTTCAGCATACTGTCAGCAGGGGTGTCTGTCACCTCAAAGTGCACACCTTCTTGGGCCAGACCCAAAATGAAGAGAGGTGCCCAGCAGCTTTTGAGAAGTAAGAACTGATCGTTTGGTGGAAGCTGGTTAAAAGCAGGTAAGTTCTTCATGAAATGGACAGTTTTAACCAGAACTGCTGAAGCTTCCTTGCAAATTTCAGAAGGCCTTTTCAAGCAGACTGTCCGTCGTGTCTCACAGTTACATCTATGAGATACTGTGTTGTAGTTGAAGTTGTTTTCATTTGGTTTGCTGTTATCCATTTGGCTGAGGATGTTGAAGAGGATAGGATTCATATGCCTGTCACTGTTGGCTGAACAATGACATCCGTTATCCATTTTGTAGGAGATATGTAGAGATCTATGTAGTTTAATGTAATGTTCCTCTCACAGGACAGGCTCTTGAGCTTGTGAGTATTGGTGTTGCTACCTCCTCTGTCCCTGTATTTATAAGGCCAACCTGTCCTGCTTAGTGGACCTTGACTTGTCAATACACTCTGGGTGAAAAACAACTGTGCGTTCTGCCAGGTGACTGATGGAATAACCCTGGGAAACAGATAAGATTTTCTCAATGAAAAGGAGGCGGTGGAGTAATGCTTGGATATCAAGAGGGTAGGGCCTTATCTCTTAGCTGGTGTTGTTAATCCAGGCAGTACCAAGCTACCAAGGACTGCAAAGGTAATTAGCTCATCCCTTGTCCCTGTACACATGCCAACTCACATACAGAGTTGAAAAGAGGCCAAAGCAAACAGAGGGCACTGACCTGTAAGTTAAGTTCATAGCAGTTGTAGCTATATTTCGGAAAAAAAAATTTTATTTTTGTACTAATCTAAGAGGGTTGCTGAATAATTTTGAAACCAGAATTGGTGGGAATCAGTTATAAAACTCTGGAATGCAGATTTTTTTTTTACATAAATCAATTAACATACAGTATATAAAATAATAATTGTTTGACTGTTCCATTCTCCTGAATTATCTGAGGAATGAGCAAAATATTGCTCGTTCTTATATGAAAATAAATTTGTCGACTTCATATAGTAGATCACTCACTGTAGTTTGAAATCACATAAAAATAATTAAGTGGATGGATGGATGGATGGATGGATGGGATGGATACAACAATAAAGGGACTTCCTTGGTAAGTTAACGTTCCCTTCACAGCTTCTCAGTTTCTTTCCTGCTGGATTTATTAAAGTCTTATATTTGTCTTTTTTATGATGCAAAAAAACAAGAAGCATCCAGTTTTACCTCATATTTTTGAAATTATCACAAAGATCATTTGTTTGTAAAGCTTGTATTCAAAAAGTTAGCCTTCTATTCAATGTCTCACTTTTTTGCTTTATAAGATATCTCTTCTTATTCAGAAAAAAATTGAATCCAAGAAAACAGTGATCGACATCAAACTATATTTAATCTTGAAAGACAACTGAGGAAGAATCCTCATTTACAATGGTGTCAAGTTACAAAAAAAAAAAAAAAAAAAAACCCTGACAACTAAATAACAGCAAATAAAATTACTGAATTCAGATGTTTACCAGCAATTGTGATCAAATCTGACAAATTTGATGCATTTGGAATGGTTCAGCAGAGTTCAGATTTAAGGTGGTTTGTAATTTGCTCCAAAATAATGAAATGTAAGGTGGTACTGAGTGTTAGATTAAAGATATTAGATTAAAAAGATGGTGTTAGATTAAAACATTTTTTTAGGCATAGTGTTAAGACAAAGTGTTAGATTAAGACATTTTGAAATCATAATCATAAAGAATCTAAGTAAGGAACAATCTTTTTCAGTTTTCTAAGTTTCTTTTTTTTCAGTTTATGGGTGTTTTTTGCAAATAGAATGGTGTTCCTTTAGTACAACTGATGACTTACCCTAATTTGTTATCTTCACTGTGCCTGGCACAGAAGTTTAAGACTGATAAGCAAATTACATTGTTATTGTGACAACCACCAGCTAATTTTCAGTAACTAGTTCCATAGATTTGCCATCTTCTACAAAGCCTCCCTAAAGATTGTACCACATTTTACAATATAGTGCTGTACAGATACAGTATGCCACTAGCCAAGTAATATATAATATTATACTTTTTACTTTTGCCACCTGATGCAAAAGCACTGAAGCTTGTAACTGTCATAGGATGGAAGTCCTGGGGGAAGATCTCAATCATAGGGCAGCGGAGTCAAGGTCAGACCATGAAGTCAATGACTGCAATAAAGAGATTACACGCCAGACTCAACTGGCAGCACCAGTCACCAAATGTTTGTCTTACTTCATCAGTCTCTTTCCTTCATAAAATACCCCAGAATCCTTTTATAGCCTAATTTTCGGTCCTCAAGTGATCTTATTATGATACACAGATTATTCCTGTGAGATGTCAAATGTCAGTGCCAGTGAGTATATGACAGCACTGTCAGGATACATGCTGACAGGAGCTAAATCATAACAAATACATTTTCAAACACATTACATTATCTTCAAGTTTGTGATCAGAGTGATCCTTTCTGTAATGTGACCCTTTATGCACTCAGCAGTCTTCCAGCTATAGTAATCATCAAGCATGCTGACTGTCGTAAATGCTTGCGATAAGGCCTGCGTTTATAGCAGCTAGGAGCAGGCAGAGACGGGCACAGAGGACAAACACTTATCTCCACCTAGGCAATAAATAGAAAAAATGTCCTTCATTCCATAAATGGATCAAGTGCTGTTTGTTGAGGTCAGAGAAGTGAAACACTCCAGATGATGATTATGTCATGCTAACACCTGAAGAATGTCTACACCTTGTTTACTCTTTTACTATATTCAAAATATATTACAATTTTGATTGTAAACTTGTGATGGCAGTAATGATTTGAAACTTATCACGACAGTTTTGAAGAGAATTACTGTATGTCAACATATCCATCATCCACTTAAAACCCACTTTTTGATTGGAGTAACTGCTTTCTTCATGAGATTTCTTCATAATGAATGATATTTTTTCTCAGGTTGTAGCTGTCCTAGGTCACTGACTCTGTCAAGTCAAGTCAAATTTATTTATACCGTAGCCCAGGATCACATACAATGTTTCAAAGGCCTTTACAGACACACACATTAGCGGTTCCCGACCCAGCCCAAGCTCTCTAAGAAGATGAGGAAAAACTCCCCAAAAGCTTTATTATATAAGGAAAATGGAAGAAACCTCAGGAGAGGCCATTCAAAGAGAGATTCCCTCTCCTCAAAAGACTGGGTGAGCAATAGGAGCCGCAGGTGGAGAAATGGTAAATTACAAACATAAAAAGCAAGGAAATATTACAGAATTTATGAACAGCAAATAATCAATGATCCACTCATTTCAGTCAGTATGAAATCTGTGCTATACCATAGCATTTTTGTGTGTGTATGTGTGTGCGTGTGTGTGTGTGTGTGTGTGTGAGATGGACACAATGTCGCAGAACATGACTTGGCCTTGACCTGAGTGCTGTCACTGTAGGGGTTCATTTTTCTGAGTATCTTTTCACAAGATCAACAACCAAAAGATAAGAGTTATTCCCAGCCTGTACCATTTTACTTCAGTTTTTAATATGAATTAGAGATGTATCTGTTGTGTCAGGGTGTGTGTTGCAGGTCTTGAACGTGTTGAATCTTTCAGTGTACAGTGCTGATCTAAGTATAAGGGTTTAGATTTTGCCAACCACACGTTAGAAAAAAAAAGTTAATTATTTTGATTTTCTTGATAATAAATCCAAATGTAAGATCAGACTGTTGTGTATTCACTCATACAATCTGCAGGTTTTCTGTCTGTAGAATCTGAATACAAAGTTCCCTTGAATGTAACATGCAAACATGTCTTAATTTGTAGAACTGGTATATGATCTTACAAGTCAAGGCAGGTTAATTATGACTAATGCATAAAAAGTTGTAGAAGCATGCAGTATAATGTGTAAAAGTGATGTCAGAGTTCAGACAGCCAAGTCTAGTTTTATTGCATATTACTATCAAAGCACAGTGGTAAAAGAGTTGGAGGCCAAAGTGACATAGCCTCGAGGTTAATGAACTCAGACTGAACATGTTTCATGGTTGAGTCACTGAAAGATATTAGTATTTGTATATTTGTCTTAAAAAGCTGCACATTTTTTTTTATTAAAGCAAACCATACAATAACAAACAACCATCAGGCAACCCAGTACAGTAGTACTGGGTTTTACAATTTTACAACAATTTATTGACAATGCTCAGTGTCCAATGTGTCTTCTCTGATTTGAGGAGATGCTATTTTTGCAGATAACCTTCACAGCTTTGAAAGTCGCTGTCTGATGCTGGCTGGCACATGTTGTCAGCGATCCAAGGCAGAGATAGGAATTGAACCTACTCCTCTGGCATGAAATACTGAAACAAGACCTGGCCAGAGAGGGCAATAATACATTTTATTTCCCATAGCAGAGAGACAGAGAAACACACTTGGTTGTCTCTGTTTATCTGCTCTCTCTCTCTCTCTCTCGTTTTACCCTTTTGCCTGACATTTCTTAGTTTCATGTTTCATGATGATTAGAACATTTTGAACAATGGTTATTGCTGCTAATTGTTATTATTAAATTATTTCATATTAATTAAATATTACATAACATATTGTGTCTTCTTTGCAAAATTCACACTTGCTGTATATGTCTAAGAATGTGGAGATATAAGAATTAATGGACATTATTGTGTAGGATCTTGAACTTCTATGAATTTGTTTGAATTAATAAATCTGCTGTTATTATAATAGCAGCAGATTTCCCATTATAAAATAACATTTAGAATGAAAAAAATATAATGAACTTATTTATACATACAGCTTTACGTCAACTTTATGTATTCCAATCATAGACCATATTTTCCTCTTGGTGACATATTTTCTTAGTCTCAATATGACATTTTATTAGTTGACAAATTCCAAGGGGAACAGCATTTACTAGGCTATATTCTCTATGTGACAGGAAAAGATTTAGTTCTGAGGAATTCTTCTAAAGCAGGCATTTATCCTTTATTATTTAATAAATGTGCAAGGAAATGACTATTCTATCAACCCAATGTGAAAATCAAAGTGAATTTTACTTCGCGGGCTATCAACTTTATTGAACAATTAACAAGAACGTAATAAGATCACGTGACAGAATTAGCCAAACAGAGATCAATTAGAAACAAAAAATAAAAGACATGCAAAAACATTAATTAATTTAAATTTAGAGACAAAAAAAACCTCTCAATACTCTTAAATAATACAATAAAAACGTTAAAATAATTACTACCGTGCTGAAAATAAAAACATATACATCTTAAGGTATTTTAACGAAACTAAAATAAAATAAGTAACACAACTAACTAGCATAGCTAGCCTAGCAGCTAACTCGGAAACGGATGTGACGTTTGGTGAAAGTTTAGCCGTTTACGTAAGCTGCCCGTAATAAACAATCATGGCGGACCCTGGACACTTACCCTGTGTGTATTTTTCTGTTAACAATATTCCTGTTGCTTTCCGTTCAGCAGACCTCAGAAATTATTTCAGCCAGTTCATAGAAAGCGGAGGTTTTCAGTGTTTTCATTATCGCCATCGGCCGGAGGTTCTCAGGGAATCTGAGGGGCTTGAAAAACCTCCATGTGATGGGGAAAGATCCAAATCCTTGGAGACCGAAGGAGAAGTAAAGGAAACCGCCTCAACTTTGTCCAAACCGACGGTGAAGTCTTGTTGCTGCATCATCTCCGTCCATGCTAAAGAAGCGGACAGGTTTGCCAGGATGTATGCGGGGAATCACTGGATAGACTCGACGGGGAACTGGCTGAACAGACGCTGTGCTATCAGAAGAGTTAAAGTTTCACAGGATAAAGGTCAGTAAAAACAAAAAACGAGCTTCTAATTCATCTACTTCGAGTCTGCTTTATCTTTTTTTTTTTTTTTTNTTTTTTTTTTTTTTTTTAGCTCATCTGCAACTAATTTGTAGTACCAAGACAGGATATTTTGATATTTTGCAATAAAGTTTAATCATTAAAGCGTTTAACAATAAATCTTAATATCAAAGTATACTATAAAAGTAGAAACAGCTAACAGTACACTTTAATAGTAAAATTCACAACTTTACTGGAAACAATGTTGATTAAATAATATTCTTAAATTAAAACAGTTAAGATTGAATTTTGTTGCTGTGTACTTCATGATAATTTATTGTCTGTTTCATTTCTTGTTTTGTGAAGTGTTGGATATTTGTTTTGAATGGTTTTTACAATTATAGTTTTTTTTTTTTCTTTCAAGATGATGAGCTCTTCCCCTATAAGACAAAGTCTGAGCAGCGAAGCCATGTGTCTTCAATGGAACGTTTCACTGAAGCTGACCTAAAAAGCTTATCTGAGCTAAATCCACCTGCTCTAATGGAGAATGGAAATGTGGGTACCCCGGTGAAAGTATTCCTCCAGCTAATCCAGTCATGCCGGTTGCCTCCACGCCTCATCCGCAAGTTGGGCCTCACTTTCCCTAAGACCACCTCCAACCGCCGCTATGGCAATGTGCCTTTTAAGTACCAGGACACGCTTACACTTCCAGCCACGGAGGATAATGTCTTCACAGCTGCTGGGCATGAAATATCAGGACCAGGCACTTTGGCTGCTCCACAGTCCAGGCCAAGGCAGCCACCACCTGACCATCCAGATACAACAGAGAATGATGAGCCGCAGGAGGAGGTGGAGGCTGCACAGTCAGATGCCGATGATGTGGGTTTTAATCCTTATATGCCTTTTAGTATGTCAAATATTAATGAAATGTTATTGCTGTAGGAAATGTTATTGCAGGTTGATTGTTTAAATTAACACCTTTATCCCTACACATATGGGTAGTGTTGACTTATCTTATTGGTTGCAGGGTGATGACTGTTGTGAGGAATGGGAGCGCCATGAAGCTTTGCATGAGGATGTAACTAGTCAGGAACGGACCAAGGACAGGCTGTATGAAGAGGAAATTGAGCTGAAGTGGGAAAAGGGAGGCTCAGGCCTCGTGTTCTACACTGATGCCCAGTATTGGCAGGAGGAGGAAGGAGGTATACACAGAAACTAGCATTGACTGTACAGTTTGAAAAACAAATTCATCCCCTAAAGAGGCTGGGTGATAAAAAGGAAAATCTCCCAGCCTGCTTAAGAAGTTTTAAGTTTTTCTGTTACTATATATCATATTAGTATAAGCTTAAACTGTAAATTTCAACATCATTTCATAAGTAATTCTCTCAGACATTTGATAGCTTAATTGATTGTTTACTCACTTGATGTTTCACAGTTAAACCAGTCCCTTTCACATGACTGATATGAAAATAAGCAGTGCTCATATTCATGATTCTGAGATCTGGAGTTGACTACCATATCTTAAATGTGCTTGATCAAATATTGAGTGGTTATGTCCCTTTCCACCCTTTTTTGTAGATTTTGATGAGCAAACAGCAGATGACTGGGATGTTGATATGAGCGTTTACTATGATAAAGGTATGTAATGTTCAGTATTATCAATCATTGTTTACCAAGAGAATCAAACAGTAAATGTGCATAGTGAATTATTCCTGTAAAGCCTTCCTTCAACCCATCTCCTCCTTACACAGATGGAGGTGACATGGATGCACGAGACTATGTCCGGATGCGGTATGAAAAGAGGCTGCGGGAGGGCCTTGAGGAGCTGTCAGGACACAGTCAGTCTATTGGTAGCTTTGAGAGGTTTACTAAGGTAAGGAAGTTTCCACAGCCTTTAATTTGACTCCATATTTGTAAGGTATATTTTCTTCTTCATTTTGTTTTTATATTTTCCTTGGTTAGGGTGTGGGCCGTCGTGTAATGGAGAAACAGGGCTGGAAGGATGGTGAAGGGCTAGGGAGCAGTCAGATTGGGATTCCTGATGCCCTGGCGAATGAGGGACAACATCCCAATTGCAAAAGGGGCTTTGGGTGAGTATAAATAAGAAAACAGCTATGACAAAATAGAATGTTTTATTTTTATGTGCGGTAGAGGACAGTGTTTTTTGGTGGTGCTTTCATGATGCTTTTATCTATTCCTTTTTTTTTTTTTTTTTNCTTTTTTTTTTTTTTTTTGCAGCTATCATGGAGAGAAATTGGTCTTACACCCCGTAAAGAAGGCCAGAACAGACTTTCATATAAGTACAGTGTATGATAAACCCAAAGATGAGGATAAAGGAGACACTTTGCTGAGACGCCAACCTAATACTAGTATGAAGTACCGAGGTTGGCCGCCAGGTGGCAGCCGTAGACCACAAAGATGATATTCTTCTTCTTCTGAGTATTATTGTATATTTCAAAAATTATTATACATTTTTAAATTAAATATTTGTTTTCCTATGTAATTAAAGCATTTTTTTTAACATTTCGTGATAGTTGTGTGTATTTTTTTATTTTACGAACTAGGTTACTCATTTTTACTTCAAAGTATTCAGTCACTTCATCGCATTAACACTTCTTTTCCAATGATTTTCAGACTAGATCAGAAGTTTACTAATAATGTAACGTGACAGGAACACTGATATGCATGAAATACATTCATAGTACTTTTATATTTTATCTTTGCATATTAGCTTGTGTTTCGTTTCACATTACATAAAAGTGCAACTCTTACTTTGACAATGTGACCCGGATGTACTTAGCATTAGCAGCAAGCTAACAACAATAACGCACGCAAATGTAACGGCGGCAAACAGCTATATTGGTTCGTACCTGTTAATGTCTAAGGGTTACTATAAAATGTATTCAATCAAGTCAGCATCACTGCATCAGAAATGGTAGTGGGGATTACACTTGCTATGTCACTAATAAGTTTTAGGCGAGTTAGCTAGCTAACTAGCTTTTAGTTAACTGTCCTACACAGCTTATGTAGTTCACTGACAGTTATTCAGTATCTAACCTCCTGAATGACTAGCAGGGTGCGTGATTGCTTTAGTAATAAATGTTGGTGTGAAGTAAAAAACAAACTTGTTTCCAGACTATTTAGTGCTGCTATCTAATACTGATGTGTGTTTTCCCAGGATCAAAGTAGCTGGATGTTATCATGCATAAGACAGTACACGTGGGCCCTCTGACTCGCTGGTTCGAGCTGATGTGATCCTCCGTAACCTCCAGTCCCCTCACACCGATACCATGTCCCACCAAACAAGAGTAACCCCAACTCTGCGCTTCGGCCAGGTGGTCATTGGACCTCCTGGCTCAGGTAAAACCACCTACTGCCAAGGAATGGCCGAGTTCCTCACTAATCTGGGACGAAAGGTGGTAGTGGTAAATATGGACCCTGCCAACGAGGGGCTTCCCTATCCCTGTGCTGTGGATATCTCTGAACTGGTCACCCTCAATGATGTCATGGAAGGCCTGAAACTTGGACCCAATGGTGGGCTCCTATACTGTATGGATTATGTCCTAACAAATCTGGACTGGTTAGAAAACAAGCTGAATCAGCACAGAGATTGTTACTTCTTATTTGACTGTCCTGGACAGGTGGAGCTGTACACCCACCAGAATTCAGTGAAGGACATCTTTGCACAGCTGGATAAGTGGAATTTCAGGGTGAGCTTCTTCAGCATTTAGGGGTGGAAAGAATCCTACATCCACTTGATACTGAACCAGTTTTCAATACATTATTATTATTATTGTTTTGATATGTCAAAGTTAATTGTTTTTGCTTTGTTAACACATGTGCACTGTATGCATTGGTCCTTAAAAGTACCGGTAACTTCAAGCAGTATACTTATCTCTCTGTATAGTAACGAAGTGTGCACAATGTTACCAGTATACGTCTGTCTTTCACTCATCCTTTCTCCCTTCATTCAGCTGACTGCAGTGCATCTTGTGGACTCTCATTATTGCACTGACCCAGCCAAGTTCATCTCTGTGCTGTGCACCTCACTGTCCACCATGCTGCATGTGGAGCTTCCCCACGTCAATATCCTCTCCAAGATGGATTTGATTGAGCAGTATGGCAAACTTGGTAAGATTAAAAGAAGACATAGCATTTAACTCAGGTTTTCAGCTACACATCGGTAACTTCACACAGTAACTACCATGGTACTAAACACTTTTGTTTCTTTTGTATTTGCAGCCTTCAACCTAGATTTCTACACAGAGGTGATGGACCTGACTTATCTCCTCAATCACCTGGCTGCAGACCCCTTCTTTAAAAAATTTCACCATCTAAATGAAAAATTGGCCGAAGTCATACAAGATTACAGTCTCGTCTCCTTTGTTCCTCTCAGTATACAGGTATCTGTCTTTGAACCATTTTCTTTTTTTCATTTTCTTTTTAAATTAAAAAAAAAAAATTATTTATATAGCACAAATCAAACACAAAGGCAATTCAGAGTGCTTTACACAATACAAAATGCATTAAAACAGCATTTAAAAGACAATAAAAACAAAATAAAGCAACATTTTAAAACCAACAGTAAAATAAAAAAATAAGGTAAAGCCAAATAAAATAATCTATAGTGCAGTTACAGTATAAAATTAATTGGCCACAGATTGAATTCCAGTGCAGATATTTAATTTGGTTTAATTAAAAACAGTGTTAAAAAGGTTGGTTTTAAAAGAGTTTAAAGTTGGAACAGGCCTGAGATCTTCTGGAAGTCTGTTCCAGAGTTGTGGAGCATAAAAACTAAACTTTTGCACATTGCAATGATAATCTGTGATATACTGGTGATGTTGCATTTACTTATATAGTGTATTGCGTATGGTGCTATAAATCTACTGAACTGCAAGAGGCTACAATAAATAAAAACTGGTGCTGCCAGTGGTTTCCTGATTCAGAAAAGGGCTAAGGACTGCAGTTTAAGCATGTATACAGGCCATCTTTACACAGCTACCATCAAACTCTTGTGAGTTTGCATTTATATAACTTATGAAATTTAATGTATTAATGTTACAGAGTACAGTAGGCTTTAGTTACTTTGAGTAAATAATGTAGCTTGTCTTTTTTAACAGCTCATTTTAACAGTCCTAACCTTCTGTTCCTAATTACAGATTATAATCTGCATACTTGCTCAGGGTCCATTTTTGTGATGCTGAAGTAAGAAAAAAGTAGATTTGCATTTTGCATCCGTAGATACCTAAATAAAATTTCAGTCGCAACCGGTCTGTGCAGACAATTATGTTCTCAAATACATATATAGGTTTCAATCATTGTGTCTGTATGGTTGAACTGAGTGGTAATGCCTAATCAAAGGATAAATGTAATAACAAGAATATTCCAGATACCTTTAGTGTACAATTAATACTATATTTTTAGATAGCTCAGGTGTATTATGACATATAATCCTGTAAAGAGCAAGGTGATAAGTAAATTGCGGGTTCCGTGAAATGCTAACACAGCCTTATATTGCTTCATTGAGTCACACTACAATGCTTCCATTTTGGAATAATTTACAGCTCAGTGACAGTCAAATTTAAAGTCAGCCCTGAGCTAAATCCAGAAACTGCAAATGTAATTTTGTTCTATGCTGTGTATGGAATGGAACCTTGTAAAGTCAGTTTTGGTGTGTATGTCAGGATGAAAGATTGCAGATTTTCCAGCATCATGATATTTTGTCCCCCCGTTTGTCCATTTTTGACTTATTAAAAACTTAAGACACATATTCACTGAAAGCAAACTTTGCTCCACATAGTAATTTAGTCTGATTGAATTATTGTGTCTGGCCTTTAATTTTACATTTATTTATTTATTTATTTTGACAAGACAGTTCTGAGACTGCTGGCATATTGAATGTGTTAATAGAATGCCTTCATGCTATGGGGCTTAATGCACTTTATAACATCCATACAGATTACAACTGACTGACATTGTGCTGCTCCTGCATTAATTCACCATGGCTAAAATGACTCCCTTCCAAAAACTGTACACTAAAATATAAAAAAAAAAAAAATCACCCACCCCCATTTCATCTTCTGAGTGGGTTAATCAGAAATAATTTCAACATAAAAAAATGAACCCAGCATAAACCTTCTGCAGATGGACTTACTGTTAAAAGGGAGTGAGCTGCCCAGCATCCATTCCCTGGTTTTATTTCTTCATGGAGACCGAACAGTATGAACTCTGAGGAGACAGAATAGGGGAGACACAGGAGAAAAGGCTCTGCAGGGAACTGATCCCACAACTGTTCAGAGACATACTCTGATCTTCTGTATCTTCATTTTTTNGTGGGGGGTGGGGGACTAGTAATTTATGCAAATGGCAGATTTATACTCCGTTTCCTGCGCAGTGAAAACCCAGACTTTTTTTTCTATTCTCCTACTTTACCAGGGTGTATTGACCTTGGTTACCATGGTAGTTAACACAGCAAATTTTAGGGCAGAAGCTAAACGCCATTGACCTTGAGACAGAAAAGACACTAAACTCTGAGCTTTAGGTCAGTTAAGGTTGAGGCTTTGAATGGAGGTGGTGTGTGTTGTGTATCTCAAGCATGAGAGTTATATTTTTATGGTTTTTATACTTAAATATGTGTGATTACTTACAGAAAGTAGAACAATCTCTCTAGAAGTGCTTGTTTCCAAGGTTTCAGTGAGAGTTTGTCAGTAAATGTTTCATTTAGTAAGTAATTTTAGTCTGTTTCTAAGTGGAAAACCGCTGACTGAATGCTTCTCTTTTCTATCTCCAGGATAAAGAGAGCATGATTCAGGCCTTGCGGGCAGTAGACAAGGCCAATGGCTACTGCTTTGGAGACCTGGAGGAGAGGAATTTGCAAGTCATGATGTCAGCTGCTGTGGGGGCTGATTTCCAGTTCAACTTGTATCCTTTCCTAATCACTATGGTGACTCAGTGTGACTCATTTGGTTTAAAAATCAATCCTGAAGATTAACGGGCTGGTCGAAAACCAGAACACTCTGTTCTTTAGAATGATGGCATTACCCTCACTGTAACTTGAATCTGGTAATATAAAGTTTGAAATGTGGTATTATGTTCTGTTTTCTTTAACGCTTGACCTGTCAGTACTTCAGGAGTGCAAGAGAGGTATGTCAAAACCAATGGAAAGACTGTCGAAGAGGAAATGATGGACCTGTAAATTGAAAAACCCAGATAAAAGGAACAAACAGATGGCCTTCTTAAGCTCTAGTTTACCTGAGAGTCTTGGCCTGAATTCTGAGCATTTCTTAAAAGGCACTGAAGCGATGGATTTCACCGTACCTCATAAAAATCACATTGAGCAAGAGTGAAGAGAAGGAATGGCTGAGCCTTTATTCTGAGAAACCACAACAAGAGCCTGATCATTCCCACCTACCACTACCGGCTTTACAGATGACAACAGATGCTCAGTAAATGCTAGTACAGCTTCTTAAATGAGTACCTTTGTGGTTGAATTTTTAGCCAATGTTTCTGTTACCCTTTTGATTAAATTATGTAATTCCCTATAGCCAGCAACCAAGGCAGCAGGTGGATGTTCATTCTGAAAACATAAAGTGCAGAGAATGTAGATAGTGGTTTATGTTATGTTTACACAAGAAATGAGCTAAAAATAAGACCTATGGTATAGTGTTGTTTCTTCTGCTTATTTTAGATTATTTGTGCATACATGTGCATGTATAAGATCACTTCAGTTTTTAGGGTTTCACTTCTGTAATTTGGTGAAGATGATTGACATTAGAAAACAAATTTTGACTTTCTTTTTGAATAACCTTTCATGTGCATATGGTAGTAAGGAACAAGTATGACAAAAAGGGAGATAGAACAGGTTTTTTTTTTTCTTTTCTGATATGCAGAGAAATATATAGAACTTAACAATCAGCAGTGCCTCAAAGATAAGAATGCAGTTTTGTGGGTGTAAAATATAACATGACTACTACATCTTTCATGTTATTAAAAAATGGTGATAATCTTTAGAAACTTGTTAAATAGAAAGCTAATATTCAACCTCTTCAATTGAAGTAAAAATGAGCTTTTGAAATCCCATAAATCTGATGCAATCACCTGTTACTTAGTAATAATGTCACTTCATAATGTTAATGGAGTCATTTATCACTCAGGGGAAATACATATAATATTCTACCACATACATCAACAGCAGAAGAAGTCATGACTTTGGCAGAATCCTCATGTTGGGTCTATCTTCTGTCCAGCAGATGGCACATGTGCTTACAAATCCTCTTTCCAGATCCACCAAAGTCCACTTCACCTTTTCACAGCAACCAGAGCAGAAAAATTAAGTCAGGCGGGGAGAGGAAGCCACATTAAATCTGTGTTTCTGCACAACTGGTCCTGTGTCTGCTCTCTGGGATGGAAGACTCTCTGTCTTTCTAAAAAGCATCTAAAACTCTTCTTGTTAGGAGGAGACGTCTGTCTTTCCACCTCTGCAATTGTATTCTTTCCCCGCCGTGAAACCCAGATTCGAGTCCATCATCCACACGTTAATAAAATAAAACCCATATGCTACACTTTCCCTGCGCATATTTTACATGAGGCTTTGTGTGTGTGGATCTACTTTATAGTCAGACAAAAGTAAAGCGGGATCCACTCTGAGATCTCGCGCTGATGTGGGAAATCATTTATCCTGCGTGGTACAACGTGGCTGTTAAATGCTATTAGAATGTAGCCAGCTTCCTCCTGCCTGCAGACCTCTCCGTGCATTAGGGGGGTGTGTCAGCCTGAATGTTAAATTGTGTTCCGATGTTTGTACATGTGATCAAGTATGCCTTCTCACTGCTACTTCCTGCTTTTTTTCCTATAAGCCCCTAGAGGGCCTATAGGAAAAAAAGCAGACAGATTTCTGCCCCCCACCCCCTCGTGCTGCGCGCGCGAGTATGTGCGTGCGTGTGAGAGAACGAGAGACGCAAGAGACAGATCCTCTGGTGTGTGTGTGAGTTTTTCTGTGTGCGTGAGAGTGCAAGAGACAGTTTTCATGAGTGCGTGAGAGAGAGCGAGACGGATCCTGTGTGCGTGCGTGTTTAAAGAGAGACAGCAAGAGACCGTGTGTGTGAGGTAGAACATCAGACATTACTTTTGTGTGTGTCTCTCTCTCTGTGTGTTTGTGTGCGAGAGAGAGAAACTGAGTTTTTATATCAGCATTTTTCTATAAGAGCAAGAGACGTGAGAGTGTGAGAGGGAGACAGCAGGAGGGTTTTGTGTGTGTGTGAGCGTGTGTGTAAGAGAGAGAGAGACGATCTCATCTAGTCCCATTACATCCAAAATCCAAATCTCAATTACCCAACTGAACCATTAAACGCCTCATAACCCATANCCCCCCCCATTTTTTAACTAAAGACCCCTCAGCCTAGTACAAACACCTCTCATTATCATCTTACCCATTGCTCAATGCTGTACACACACACACACACACACACACACACACACTGTGCTTTTTCTGCTTTATTTGAGCNACACACACACACACACACACACACACACACACTGTGCTTTTTCTGCTTTATTTGAGCAACGACGGAAAAAAATGCTCTATTTTCCTAATTGTTGAGGGACTTTGAAACTATTCATGCATCCTCCGTCTGCTAGATAAGGTCTGGGTTTGTTTTTTTTTTTTTTTNTTTTTTTTTTTTTTTTGCACAGCGTAGTTCAATGTTAGCAGAGTGAGAGAGCTGGAGCCTGTGCCCATCCCCCCATAGTCAGGAGAGGAGTGTTTCTGCTGGAGTGAGAGACAGACAGAGGAGAGAGGAGAGGAGAGGGGGTGGGGAGGAGCAGAGAGCAGGCAGGCAGGCAGGGGAGGGAATTAGAGGGAATGTGCATTGGTCGTCTCATTTGCTGCAAGGCTTCCTCTTGCTCTGGAAAAACCTATGTGTTGCTTCTGCTTGCCGTTCTGTTTCGAATCGCAAGAGGGAAATAAGTTAAAACAAACAAAAAAAAAATAAAATAAATAAGTGGGTAGATTTTTGTCTACGTTCCATTCATGGCCAGGGTTGATTACTACATAATTATTTAACAAAAGTTCTATTTACAACCATGTGTGTATACAGGCCATATGAAGGCACAGCAAACATTTTCCATCATATGATGCTATTTTATTAAATTCCCACCCTGCCCTGTTAACAGTACAGCTGTATGTGCATTATAGCCATGTAAACACACATATACACTCAGTGACAAATTCTATCATCTTCTGTCATAATAAGCCTCCCCTGCTGGAATTGGTCACTAAATGTACAATACATGTTCATAAATTGTCTAATTCAAACCCCACATAAGAGCTTTGCTTGTGCTACACAGTTTTATATACACTACCAAATAAATGAGTTGTGTGCTCAGTAGACTGTCTTCATATAGAGAAAAATGTTCCACCTATGGAAAAAGACAGTGTGTGGTTGTAAGGGGAAAAGAAAATCCAATCCGTGTTTTAGTGAATCCAATCCATGTTTTGCAGCCATCTGTGCGGCTCAGTAAAATGGCTGTATGTAGCGAAGCCTCGTGTTGGTTGGGTTCGCTCCCTGTCTCTACCCGGGCTCAGTAACACAACTCCCACAACAATTTCTGTCGCTTTTTTTTACGCATTGTATGGAGCCTCCATCATCTTTTTAGCCCATTTACGGAAACGGAACCGGGGGGATGGCAGCCGGATTCATTCCGGTTTAAGGGGTGGGAATGAATCGGCGCAAGGATAAATGGTTATAAACAATTATTTATATTCAATGCTAGCTTTTGATTGTGACTGACTCGCCGAGAGGGAGAGAGAGGTGGGGGGGGTGTATCATGGCCGCTCAGGTCGCCAGCGCCGCCACTCTTAACACTAGCCCGCCTTCCGAACTCAAAAAGCCGGATCGAGACCCTAAAGAGGAGTCGATACCAGGAGAGAAGCAGTCAGACAAAAAGCAGCCGGGGTTGGACAGCGTATCGCCGGGCCGGGGGGATCTGCAGGACGGGGCCGACGGTGGAAATGCAGGGGGAGGAGGGGAACCTGAGATGAAGAACGGGAATGGGAACCCGCCCAGGGCTAACAATAATAACCAGAATGACTCTGTCGGACCGGAGGGAAATAATCATCCCGGTTTGGTACATCACCACGGCACAGCTTTTCCTCCACCTTCGTACGGATACAGCCAGCACTACGGTCGGGCCCCTTTTCATCAACATGGCGGACAACAAAGCCCTGGCATGGCAGCTGCTGCGGGTCCGGTCGTGCAGTCGAACAACATGATGGACCCATATCAAGCTAATTCACACGACCATGGCTTTCCCAACCACCAGTTTAACAATTACAGTCCATTCCCCAATAGGACTCCCTATTCCGGGCAAGGATACGCCATGAACTCCCCTCGCAGTACCCAGGCGCCGACAGCTGGGGGACAGCCAGCTAAGCAGCAGCCACCAGCGGGAGGACCTACGGCAATGACTGGATCTTATAATAACCACAGATATAGCATGGGAAACCCTCAGCCTACATCCACCCCGACACTTAACAAGCTCCTAACCTCCCCAAGCTCAACAAGGGGGTATCCAAACTATCCGTCTAGCGACTACAGTAACCAAGAAGGAGCTAGTAAGGGACCAGCAGACATGGGCAGTAGCGGTCAGTATGGAGGGAGCAATCCGGGTTGGCAACAAAGAAGCCATCACCCGTCGCCTATGAGCCCGGGAAGTGCAGGGCAACCGCTAGGTAGAAACCAGGTAAAATCACATTATTAAAGGAACATTATGTGGGCTTTAACACGTCTTCTTCCCTCCTCCTATCTAGTACACAACGTAGCAGGCCAGCCATTGTCTGTTACTAGTTCGCAAAGACTCTAAAATGGCTGCCTCTCGTCTGTTTTTTTCTCTGACACCAGACCGTTAAATAATTACTGTTTTTAATATATTTGTAAGTACATACAACTACACAAGAGTGCAGTTTGAAGGAGATATAATTTGTGAAATTGATGTAAGGGCGTTCAAGGAGCTAAGAAGGCCTGACTTTGAAAAGGGGCGAAAATACACACTGTCGGGCAATGGCTCGTTTTTTCTCCGATCGCTTTCCTACACGTATAACACAATGTATTTAGCTGGAGATCCTTCATATTTGTAATTATAATGTACGAAAGTATTACAGTCAAGATGTTCACACACATTACTTTGTAATAATGGGTTATAGATTTATTTAGTGTTGTTTTCTTGCCGTATAAGCTACAATTTTGTAATCACGAAAGAAGAAATCCATTGCATGTCAAATCGGCCTATCGCGGTTAGTTGAAAGGCATGTGTTCCTGCAGTTTAACTTTAATCGTGTTGTATGATGCCCCAGATAATGTATGTTATTGCATTTTCAGTCACATGTTATCAGCTATGATTGTTTGAGCTATTAGCTGCAGCGTTTTATATGTATGCTGCCTGTAAACAGTAAGCAGTCATTTGAGTGAGTGGTTGCAGCCTGCAGATTGCTTTGCACTGGGATTTGAATTGTGGAGGTAAAATCCTGCTGTCAAAGCCAGGAGATAGTTGGTCTTGGGTTGACATGCTAGCTGAAATCTGATTGGCTCCTCACCCGCAGCTCATGGCCATTTATAATTACATGTGATGCAAGGCAACAGTTGCTGATAAGAACACACAGCATTAACTCATCACAGGGTCATCAGAGCTTTCACTGCTTCACATCTCTCAACTTCACTTTTCTCTGCCAACACAACATGCATGATGGGAGCAATGGGGCATGGCTAATAAGTGGTTTTATTTGTCACTTTTTTCCCCATATGAAAAAATAATCCTAAATTGCCTTTTTTTTTAAAAAATATATATAGATGCATTATGGATTAGCATAATTGTTGTAATCAGTCCTATCACAGTTTTCAATGCTGAACATGCATTTGTATGACATCTGCAGACTGCATCAGATCATGTTGACATATTGATTGTATTTTAGCTCCTAATCTAAATAAGATCATTTAAGCAAGTGCAACTGCATGACTAGTAATTAGTTATTAAATGTTTATGACATAGAATTTACCTATTACTGTTCAATTAATATTTTTTTGTTATTGGTTTACATATGACCTGCACTGTTATTACCTACATAAACAAATAATAGCATGACAGATACCATTATGCGTGCCACCTATATTAAATTGTACTGGCTCTGCACAGTAGCAAAAAGTAAATTTGAGTTCTGCCTTTGAGGTTGAGTGTGTTGCTGCTCTGTCTGGCATACCACACAAGTTTCACTATGTGACTGCAAAGAATTCCCCCAATCCTCCCCCCAAGCCAATCAGAAGGCAGTCCACCATCTCTCACTGCCAAGGGAGTTTCCTCTCTGTCTTATGCAGATTAGCCATGTGCCGTGCTTATTTATTTCATTGCATTATCTTGGATCAGCGACATGTCAAGTAAGGCATTTTGCATATGACTTGTTAAGAGCCATTGGTAAGCTGAGGAGGCTCTTCTCAACCAACTGCACATCTGGGAATTCATTAAATCTATAGCAGGATACTATTTTTTACAAATAGATCTTTTGTTGAAAGACTTTATGGAGTTCTGGATTTACATTATTATGAAATTTTGGACCTTACAGTGCCAAATAGCTTTGATGGAGATGAAAGAAAGAAACATTTGTATTTCAAACGTAAGACAGTGGTCTAGGACAAAAGTCAGTAGAGAACTGGATGATTTAGACATGACACAGTTTTTTTTTTTTGTTTTTTAAATTGAAGAATGGNAGTAGAGAACTGGATGATTTAGACATGACACAGTTTTTTTTTTTTGTTTTTTAAATTGAAGAATGGTTAAAACTATGACATTGTTCTTGAGTTATAGAATGAATTTACTGATGTCTCTTTCACTTTGTCGGGCCAGTGTGAAAGCACTTCCTTCATTTCTGGTGTCATTCATTCTGCGCCAAACTGCCTACTCTGTGGGAAAAAAAGAAAAGCAAGCTTGGACCAGGTTCAAAACAGGAGCACAGCTGGGATATGTTTAAGATTGGGCAGACTGCCCTCCATTCGAAAGTAGATATATATAGCTCTGTTGACTTCTGAAACTATGGCAAAGTGAGGTGAAAAAAATCAGGGTAATGATCGTGGGAAATGGGGGAATAAGTATACTTTACTTATTTCTTGTGATTTGCTTTTACTTGTCTTGTGAAAGTGTAATACTGAACCCAGTCATTTTTAGGAGTTGTGGAGGAATTCCTCAAATGTTAAAAAAGTAGGGAAGGTTGCATGTAAGCACTTGCAATTTTTTACACTTTTGAAATGCTGTTGGGTTTGTGACTTGATGTACTTCTTGTGCTCATACCCAGCCTCCTGGTACCATGGACCCAATGGCAAAGATGAGAGGCCAGCCATACGGAGCAGGCAGTCCATACACCCAGCAACCACAGCAGGGGCCCCCCACAGGTCCCCAGACAGGGCCCGGCTACCCTGGCCAGGGTTATGGTCCTCCGGGTCCCCAGAGATACCCAGTGGGAATGCAAGGACGTACCTCTGGAGGCATGGGAGGAATGCCATATGGGCCACAGGTATATATGATACAATTTATTTAGAATTTAACATATAGTTTCTATATCTAATCTTCTGTCAGTATCAGAGATTTTTGCTTGCGTTCTAAGGGTTGGTGCTTGTTTGTGCGCATTTTGTTTAGATGGGATCCTACGGACAGCAGGGACCAGGAGGATATAGCTCTCAGGGCCAGGCACCATATTATGCCCAACCTGGCCAGGCTCCTCACCCAGGCCAACAGCAAACGCCCTACTCCCAGCCCTCACCAGGACAGCCAAGTGGGCAAACACCTTACCCAGTGCAACCCCACCCTCCAACTCCGACTTCTGCTCCACACAGCCAGGGAGGACAACCCTATCAACAGCCCCACATGCCCCCGCAGTCCCAGGGGCCAATACCAGGCCAATCTCAAGGGCCCCCACAGTCACAGCCACCTTATTCCCAAGCTTCAGCTCCACAGTCTGGCCAGTCTCCTTATCCCCAGCAGCAGGGTCCCCCCAGTCAATCCACACAGCAGCCAAGTTCCCAAGCTCCCCCAGGATCACAGGGCCAATCCAACTATCCAGGATCCACACAGGGGCCCCAGCAGCCTCCCTCACAGCAGCAGCAGACACAGAGTCAGCCTCCACAGCAGCCGCTGGGACACAGCCAACACCCACAGAGCCAGCCTGCAGTGTACCCACAGAACCCTCAGCAGCAAGCACAACAGGCACCTTATCAGCGTTTTCCTCCTCCACAGCAGCAGGTATCACCCTCAGCCTAAAATCATGTTCCTCATACTTGGTTATATTTTACCGCTTGTGTCCACATGCATGGGTTCCCGTATCTCTGGGAGTGCACTTCAGCAAATGTTCTGTTATCTTTTAGGAGGTATCCCAGGACTCATTTCAGTCTAATGCCACTCCATCCACTCAGCCTAAAACTGGCTCAGAGGATAGTCAAGGCCGCCCCTCCAGCCTTCCGGTCAGTTTTGCCTGTTATGTCTCTGCTGAAACACGGAGAGCCTTTCTGGGAATTGTTGATGTGTTTTAGTACCGTAGGAAATGTGACTTTTATTACTGCATATGACAACATTTTGATACTGATTACATTTAGAAATCCCTTTATGTTAAAGGAGCATGCCAGTGATTTTGCATGTTTGAGCCCAATAAATACCACCAGCATACACATTACTGCCAGCCATTTTCCAACACATAAACTCGTGTTTTATTTTTCATATTATTTTACCAAATCTCCTAATCTACTCAAAATCAAATATTCAGGTGATACTCCCACCTTAAAATTTAATGCTTTGCTTGCTAACACTATGGCCGAACATAGGGGGCACAGCTGTTTTTGATTTCTCTGTAAAAGCCACCTTCTCCTGGGACTATATTCCCTGGCAGAGACATACATTTTCTTCCATGCAACTCCATATTGGAACAGTAAATTAAGTTACTTCAACAAAAAATAAGAATGATGTTTGATTTGCTGCAGTGGATTACCTATCTAATGCACATTTCAAGTATGATTTTAATCACTTACTGGAATGAACTGAAACAAATGGCTTCCTGGAAGGTAGGAAAAACAACTCTAAAATGTACCGCTCCTGTAGTATGTTTTGGAAAATGGTTGGCAGTAATATAACATGTAGGTAGTTTGTATTTATTGGGCCCAAACATGCACAATCACCATTATGCTCCTTTAAATTGGATACCAGTTATTTTTAAATGTCTAATTTTGCCTAAGTGTTTACATTTTCCACTTACTTTTATCGTGGCCTGCTGTGCTGTCACTACCTTGGTGAATTTAGACTTAATGTGCTGCTGCCTGTTGGTGGTCGTTGAAAGAGAGTCAGCTGTGTGTTTGATGCTTGGGGGGNGGGTGCCAAGTAAATGAATAAAGGGCAATTTAGAGATCAATAACACAGAGTTTGTTTGTGTATTGAAATCACATGGTAAGGCTGCTACTACATGCTGACTCAGCTCAGAGCCTACAAACCTTGGTAACCATGACAACCCCCAGCACTAATGTGCCCTCTTTTTTTTTCCATTGAAAAGATAAATAAGGACAAAAGCCTCTGGGTCTGTGTGTATAGTATTAGTGTGTGCCACTGGTGTGTAAACCACAGTGAAGGAACTTCCATGTGCTAACACTAGATCTAATATAATGAATTGGGCGGCACGGATAGTGTAAGCGAGGATTATGCTGTTATTAAATTTTTTATAGCCTGTGTCAAAATCCAGAAGAGTAAACATTCAGAAAATGCTGCTGTGTCTTCCTCAGTTGTAAATTTTTGTCTTTTCTTTTATTGTGTTATTGTGTCTTTATTGACTCTGCTTGTATGTGTTTATAGGACCTGTCGGGGTCCATCGATGATCTGCCTACGGGCACAGAGGGCGCTTTGAGTCCAGGCGTGAGTACGTCAGGGGTATCGAGCAGCCAGGGTGAACAGAGTAATCCGGCTCAGTCGCCCTTCTCTCCTCACACCTCTCCCCACCTGCCCGGCATCCGAGGGCCTTCACCTTCACCTGCTGGGTCTCCTGCCAGCGCTAGTACACCGCGCACTGGACCGCTCTCGCCTGCCAACATGCCAGGTGGGTGGTCCCTCCTGAAATGACACACATGAGCAGTAGAAGACTTCTCTGACTTGTAATCTAGAAATTACTCAGCATTGTTTCTTGAACATTGCAAGTATTTTTCGATGGAGCATTTTGCGCAATTACTTGTGGTTTTGGTCTTCACAAGGGAAACAAGCTGCACTTTTGGAAAATCAGTAGTTCTCTCAAGTCAATTTTTCTGTAATTTACTGAGACACACCAACAAAACATTTTTACTAGTATACTTAACATGCTTTTAACCTCTTGAACACCAATTTTCCAACTGTTAAGTTTTTTCAAAGTTGGGAAAAGCATTGTGATAGCCACATGCTCATTCTAGCACTTTATCAAAGCTGCAGTATATGATGGTTACATTGAGTTAAAATGTTCAAACAACTGATGATAATGGCTCCACTATTATAGCAGATGGAAATATTCCAGATGTCTGTGCATTATGCATTTCCCCAAAATGCATCCTGACATATTTGGTATATTTGGAAACATTTGGGATAAAAGACAGTGGACCTTTGAATGACTGAGCCACATGCACATGTAGATCCTACACTGTACACCAGTGTAGGATCTACATGTTTTACTGCACTGGTGGCAGTAAAACAATGCAGAAAAGGAACTTGGTGTGACAAGCATTCATATTTGTATTTGAGTAAAAGAGGAATGAAACATTTTAGTGCACATTGCTGCTTGCAGACACCTAACCAACCACGATGTGCTCCAGTCCCTAGGGGTAAAATAAGTCTGTATTTTACAAAATTCTGGAAATTGTAACATGCTTTTGAGGTGGGCAGGAGGCTATCATTTTATTTTTTTTGTTCATTGATTACTTTGGCCAGAAAATCACAAAATTTATATTTACATTGAGTTTTTCCAGCTAAACACATCTTTAGGCCTAAAATGGGATGTCTAAGCACCTGACATGGTATGGATTTTTTTTTTTTGTTTTTGTACTGATATTTTTTACTGATATTTAGCTTTATCCGGTTATCTGCTTTAGGCCTTAAATATTTTTAACAATGGCAGCAACATTATAACTACAGGGGTTTGCAGGTCTGCTTACCTGCTAATCAGAACTCCATTTAGTCATTTTATAACACTGTACTTATACATTCACACTAAGTTAACATAAATACTTTTGTTTAGGGACCCAGATGCCTCCTAGGCCTTCTAGTGTACAGTCAGATGGGAGCCTCCACCCTGCAATGAGCCAGTCTCCTATGGCTCAGGACAGAGGTATGCTAGAGCCTGTCAGTCTCACCATAATATGTTTGCAGTGATGGAAATGTCAAGAGTATTTGCTCTATCATCTGAGCTGGAGCCCTTTTCTCCTGTCCTAACACAGGTTTTATGCAGAGAAACCCTCAGATGCCACCATACGTCTCCCCCCAGTCAGCCTCTGCACTGTCGCCACGCCAGTCTTCAGGGGGACAGATGCATCCGGGGATGGGCCCATATCAGCAGAACAACTCAATGGCTGGCTATGGACCACAGGGAGGACAGTATGGCCCCCAAGGTGTGTGTGTTTTTGAATGGGCGCTGTTAGGGTTGGATTTTAAGATGAAGCCTTATTTTGTTTTTTAATTTCAGTTGTGTGATTCTCAGATATGTGAAAAGAAATTACACCAGACATAGAATTTATATTTAAATTTTGGTTTTTGAAGGTCTACCTCTTTAATTTACCATCTACTGGTTAAGCTTTCTTAGAATATACTGAATATACTTGTGATTTTCCAAAACTATAGAATCTGTTTCCTCATTTCATAGGAATACCATGGTATCTGTCATCCCTCCCTCTGACTCTGTTGCAGCTATTTATAGCTGTGAAGCAGAGAGTCAGCTGACGTAGCAGAGCCTCCTGTCAGTAGAGCTGAGACTGTGACGGAGGCTTGTTGCTCAGGGTGCATAGCTCTCACTGTTAGCATACTGTAGAGAAAGTCAGCCTCACACAGCCCTTACAAAAAAGACTTATGGATATAACTACTCATTTAAAATTTTAAAGCATATAAAGTTCTGTTTTTGTAATCCCAATTGGTGTTGGACCTACCAATTCTTGTCAGGCCAGTGTAAAGCTCAGCGATAATGCTGTATTTACAAATAGATTTTTTTTTTATTTGTTGTTTTCGTTAGGTTATCCCCGGCAACCTGGCTATGGCAACATGCCCAATGCCAACTACCCTGGGCCTGGCATAGGCCCTATGAATCCCATGGCTGGACAAGGTGGGGGTCCGCCATATGCTGGCATCCCTCCAGGAAGGATGCCTCCTACTCAAATGGGAGCACGACCCTATGGCCCCAACATGGGCCCCAATGTGGGCCCCAACATGGGTCCCAACATGGGTCCCAACATGCCTCCTAACATGGGCAACATGCCACCCCAGGTGGGATCAGGGATGTGTCCTCCACCAGGCATGAACAGAAAGGCCCAGGACCCTGTAACCATGCAGCACCCTGCCACTAACTCCATGCATAACAGGTTGGTTTATAATGTATCCTTATAGATCTTTAATGGTTTGACCTGGTCCCTTAACGTCATAGCATGAATATTTTGGGCTTCAAACTAAATACTCATTTTCTTTTCTACCCAGAATGTCTGGTTACCCCAACATGTCTCCAGGCATGATGAGCTCTGGGCCTCCATACGGCCCTCCTATGAACAACATGCCTGGAATGATGACTACTCAAAGTGGCTCACCTTATCCTATAGGGCCAAACATGGCCAATAACTCAAGTGGTAAGTTACACCACCTTGTTTTGCTTTCTAATGTGGCAAATTTATAGCTATGAAGTGTTTTTATTTTTAACTACATCCTTGTGTGCCTAGGTATGTCCCCTGGTCCAGAAATGAACAACAAAATGAATAACAAAATAGATGGAAGTGGAACACCCAAACCAGAGTCCAAATCTAAGGTAAGCAGGTTTTTTTTTTTTTTTTTTTTTGGTTTTTTTTTTGTGTCAACACTGTTTTAAAGTTAAGACTGGCCCTAAATGCCCTCTGCTGAGGTTATGTAAAATTTAACACTGTTTCAAAGCCTGGTCCTTGTTTCTCTTGCATGAAACAGAAGTCCAATTCTTCCACGACAACAAATGAGAAGATAACACGTCTGTATGAGCTGGGGACAGAACCTGACAGGAAGATGTGGGTGGACCGTTATTTAGCTTTCATTGAAGAGAAAGCCATGGGCATGACCAACTTGCCTGCGGTAGGACGCAAACCGCTTGATCTCTTCCGGCTGTATATGTCAGTAAAAGAGATCGGAAGCATGGCACAGGTGAATATGTCATTTATAAACAGCAGTTACATTATTGCTTGCTCTGTTTTGTATGTGTATTCTAATGACTTGTCATGTGTCTTTCAGGTGAACAAGAACAAAAAATGGCGTGATCTAGCTACTTCCCTGAATGTGGGTACATCCAGCAGTGCAGCCAGTTCTTTGAAGAAACAGTACATTCAGTGTCTATATGCCTTTGAGTGCAAGATTGAGCGTGGTGAAGATCCTCCTCCTGAGATTTTCCCAGACAACAAAAAGAACCAGACTGCTAAGGTGCAGCCACCCTCTCCAGGTTAGCCCCGTATTCCGACCATCTTTTATTCAAATGCACAAGTTTGTTTCAATGCAGTTCCAAGTTGGTAACATTCAGTTACCCACATCCATGTGCTTTAAAAAACTAAATACAAACAAAATACAACTTGCTGTCTTTTCAATGTCATTAATTTCATTTACTGTATCTGTCTGCTCCTCTCATTCCAAACTGAAGCATCCCTCTGCTCCACAGCTGGGTCAGGCTCTCTGCAGGGTCCTCAGACACCCCAGTCTACCAGCAGCTCCATGGCTGAGGGGGGAGACCTTAAACCTCCCACCCCANCCTCAGACACCCCAGTCTACCAGCAGCTCCATGGCTGAGGGGGGAGACCTTAAACCTCCCACCCCAGCTTCCACTCCTCATACCCAGATGCCCCCCATGCCACCTGGGGCCAGGTAAATCTCATTTAACCCCTTTACAAGATATTGCCATTTATTTACACTTTAATCATTTCATTTTGATTCCAGCCTCAAAAGGAAATTATCATTTGAAAAACTAATCAGACTCTTTTTCACTCAACATCATTCTGGCCTTCTTCCACCTTTGCTCTCTTCTAGGAGCAGTGTTAACCTGCAGGACCCCTTCTCTGAAGGTAATGACCCCGCATTCCCCAGGAGGAACATGACTCCCAACTCTGCCTATCAGTCTGGCATAAACACCCCTGAAATACAAGGTCGCATGGGCACCTATGAACCCAACAAGGACCCCTTTGGTCCCATGCGGAAAGGTGCGCACACTGCATGGACAAAAGCTAAAACTGACTATGCTATGCTATGCTATGCTAGAAACTAAAAACACTACAAGTACAAGTTTATGTCAAAACTGTTTCCCTTTTGTCTATTAATTTATTTGAACTCTCTAATTCTGATTGAACTTCTAGTTGGGGAGCAGTTTATGCCTACTAACCAGGGTCCTAATAGTGGGATGGGTGAACAACAGCAGCAACAGCCGCCACAGCAGCAACAGCCGCCACAGCAGCAGCCGCCATTCAACAGAGGACCGCCTGGGGCCATGGGCACGATGCCTATGGGGCCCAGACAACAGTATCCTTACGGACCAGGCTACGACAGGAGGTAAGAATGACAGAATGGAAGACAGCATGTTCAAAGTCAAAGGATACGGTTGATTGTAAGCAACACTTATTAAATGTAATGTGGCAGATTTGTCCGGGAGTCCATCAAATGCAAGTTCCTATGCAAGACAGCAAAATTTGATATAATTAATTCTATTATTTTCAGGGTTGAAACTTGTTTAGATTTGACCCACTTTCATAAAATATATTGGCTCAATTGGTCACTCCCAATATACTTAGCTGACTGATAAAGATTTGATAAAGCTTTCAGCACTGCTTTGTCTAACATGGAGGATTGTTGTGTGCATAGAACAAGATGCAGGTTACTGAAACTGAATATACTGAAACAAGTTACAGGAGAGTGTTCACTTTCGGAAAACCAATAAGACATTGTTAAATTACATACATTGATGTCCGCATTTAAAAGTCTGTACAAATTATTTCAATGAATGCGATTTTATTTAGTCGAAGAAGGCTTAAGTAAGAGTAAACAACAGTGTGGTCAATCTGTGGTTTATTGAAGGAGTGAATGAACTGTAAATGTATCTAGTCTATATTAATAAGTGGGCTTTAATTTTCTTGTAGAAAAATAGGATTTCTCATTCAGTTCTTGAACAAGCAACACTGATTCATGAATTTCTACAAAATAAAGTTTTTTTTTTCTTTCTGTATTTCTGCTTGTAATCACAATCTGAAGAAAATCATGTTTTATGTATTTATGACTGCAGGTAAATTTTTTAAAATTAAATTAAGTCACTGGTGTCAGTATTTTACAATTAAAACTAAACTGACTGGTTCCTTGTCTATGCTACCTGACTCGTAGCATAGACAAACCTAGAAACCAGAGCAAAACTTAACACATTTTTGGTAATGACCGGTACTAATTTGCGATTCTTGTGGAAGTCAATGTGTTGTTGCTTTGTTTAATTAGCTCATGCATATTGTGTATGTCTTTGTGTAGCTAAATATTAAAAATATTAACTTGTTTATCATGCCAATCTTGGCAGATCGGAGCAAGGAATGGGCCCAGAGAGCAACATGGGATCTGGTGCTCCTCAACCAACTATGATGCCCTCCAGTGCCGACACTGGGATGTATTCGCCAAACCGCTTCCCACCACAGCAGCCACGGTCAGTTTGATATTTACTCGCCAAGCTTCATAGATTTAAAGCCACTTCACTAGGCATCCCATAAATCAAACAAATAAATTGTATTGCAGGTTTTGAAAGGTTTTAAAAATGCTAGGAGAGGTAAAACAACAGGTTTAATTTTTTCCATTCATATAAAGTATGAGATTTGTGAATGACAGTGCTAGATTTTTGGTTTTTAAATTGGTCCAATAAACAATATGTTGACTGTCTGATTTTAGTTGTTTAACAATAAGCCTTGATTAAATTGATGATGCAAAATATTTTTATGGTCAAACTGACAAGTGATAATGCTTGCAGACATGATTCCTATGGTAATCAGTATCCTGGACAGGGAACGCCCCCTACTGGCCCCTACCCAAATCAGCAACCTGGAATGTACCCACAGCAACAACAGGTAAAATTATCCACACTACACTCAATTCATATTATCAGTTGGAATCCAACAATGCCATGATTCTGCTTTTCAGTGTTGAAATAATTTTTCCTCTTTTTTTGATGAGACTGCTGTCTAATTTGACATTCTGTATTTCTATGTCCTTTTTATGTGTAGAGTTACAAACGTCCTGTGGAAGGAGGATACCCTCCATCAAAGCGACACGAGACAGAGTACAGTGGGCCGTTCCCTGGTGGACAACAGCCACCACAGCAACAGCAGCAACAGCAAGGAGGTGCCTCTGCATCCTCCTCAGGACCACAGGAACCATACAATCAGTACAGTGGAAGTGGACCATATCCTGGCCCTGATCGCCGTCCACCTGGCCCAGGCAATCAATTCCCCTTCCCTTTTGGACGGGAGCGGATGCAAGGAGCAGCAGGACCTAATGCTCAGCCCAACATGCCCCCTCAAATGATGCAGTCAGGCCCTGATGGTCCTCAGGGGGGTATGTGGCAGGGACGAGGAGACATGAACTATCAGAATTACCCCAGTCGGCAGGCTGGACCTGGGGGTCCACCCCAAGGACCCAGTTACCCTGNACTATCAGAATTACCCCAGTCGGCAGGCTGGACCTGGGGGTCCACCCCAAGGACCCAGTTACCCTGGCATAAACCGCTCTGAGGAGATGATGTCATCAGAACAGCGCATGAATCACGATGGCCAGTGGGGTGGTCAGATGGGTCCAAGGCAGCCTCCCTATGGCCCAGCAGGGCCAGGCCAGCCGATGTCACGTTCCGTACAGTCCAGCTATCAGCCCCCTCAGGGTGTGCAGAACCACATTCCACAGGTGTCCAGTCCAGCCTCCATGCCCCGCCCCTTGGAGAGCAGGACGTCACCGAGCAAATCTCCTTACATGCACGGAGGAATGAAGATGCAGAAGGCTGGCCCTCCAGTCCCTGCATCTCATATAGTGCCCCCTCCGGTGCAGTCGCCTCTGATAAGGCGAGACATGCCTTTTCCTCCGGGCTCTATCGAGGCCACCCTTCCTGTCCTAAAACCCCGTCGGAGACTCACCGTGAAAGATATTGGTAAGACTATCAAAGCCGTCTTTATTGTGACCACAAGTGATGATTACTTCACCTGATTTGCCCAGAGTTTTTAGATGTTGCTTCAAGAGTGCTGACCATACATTTAGCTGTTGGAATTTTTGTTTTGCAATACTTCTAGGAACCCCAGAGGCCTGGAGAGTCATGATGTCATTGAAATCGGGTCTGTTGGCCGAAAGTACTTGGGCTTTAGATACCATCAACATCCTCCTGTATGATGATAGCAGTATTTCTACCTTTGATCTCAACACGGTGAGACTTATGAGTGTGGCTAGAATGATGGTATATGTGCATATATGGTTTTTATTTTAAATAAATGTATTTTTGTTGTTTGTGTTGTTCTGTCTTCAGTTGCCTGGCCTACTAGAGTTGGTGGTCGAATATTTCAGACGCTGCCTCATTGAAATCTTTGGCATTCTACGGGAGTATGAGGTGGGAGACCCTGGTCAGAGGATACTACTTGATCCAGATGCCTTGAAACAAGACTTGGACAGCACGGAAGAAGAGGAATCACGGCCTGAGGATATGGACCAGGACGAAGAGGATGAAGAAGAAGAGGAGGAACGGGGACCTGAGGGGCCAGCCCATGTGAAGGAGGAGGAAGAGCAAGAGGAGTGCTCTGAGTCTCGGGGACAAGATGAGAGGGCAGAAGATGAGGAAAGGAAGGAAAAGGGGTCTTCACATGAGCCTGCCTCAACACAATCCTTACATACCCATGAAAGACCCAAACAGGCCAGCAAGTTTGACAAGTTTCCCCTCAAGGTGGTACGAAAGAAAGACCCATTTGCAGCTGCTCACTCCAACAGTCATGGCAAACTACAAGAATTTGACAGCGGATTACTTCACTGGAGTGCTGGTGGGGGAGACTCGACAGATCACATCCAGACCCACTTTGAACCACGGAAAGACTTCTTGGAACCCAGAGAACGATTACCTATGCCCCCAATTTTAATGAAGAGAAAAGTCCCAGAAGAAGACATACAAGAAAATTGTTTGCCAACAGAGGAGGAGAAAACAAAGGATCAAGATGAAGAAGACAGGCCAAACAAGACATTTCCCTTAGATAAATCAACCGTGTTGGAGAAGGCTACAGTCAGCAGCGAGGAAGAAAGAAAATCCGATTCTGAGATAAAGACAGTTGAGAAAGAGGGTAGTAAAAGTCACCAGGAAAATAACAGACCCATTCTTTCCTCTGGCAGTGTTTTAACCCAGCGTGTCCAACATACTGGCACTATTCTAGAGGATGAGCCTCACAGTAAAGATGAGGGGCCACTTGTCTCACTGGCTAACTGGCAGGATTCTTTAGCCCGTCGCTGCATTTGTGTTTCCAATATTGTCCGCAGCCTCTCCTTTGTTCCAGGCAATGACCATGAGATGTCCAAACATTCGGGGCTGCTGCTCTTACTGGGACGCCTGATTCTGCTCCATCACAGGCACCCTGAGCGTAAACAAGCCCCACTCACCTATGAGAAAGATGAGGATTCAGATGAGGGAGTGGGCCAGAGAGATGAGTGGTGGTGGGACTGTTTGGCACTCCTGAGGGAGAACACACTGGTCACTTTGGCTAACATCTCAGGCCAACTAGATCTCTCCATTTATCCCGAGAGCATCTGCTTACCACTGCTGGATGGTCTTCTCCACTGGGCTGTCTGCCCCTCAGCGGAGGCCCAGGACCCCTTCCCCACCCTGGGCCCCCACAGTGCTTTGTCACCTCAGAGACTGGTCCTGGAAGCGCTAAGCAAGCTAAGTATCCAAGACAACAATGTGGACCTCATCTTGGCCACTCCACCATTCAGTAGGTTGGAGAAACTATATGGGACCCTTGTGCGGTTAATTGGAGAGAGGAAGGTTGCAGTCTGCAGGGAGATGGCAGTGGTCCTACTGGCCAATCTGGCCCAGGGTGATACTCTGGCAGCCCGCGCTATTGCTGTTCAGAAGGGCAGTGTGGGCAACTTGCTGGGTTTCCTAGAGGACAGCTTGGCAGCCACACAGCTTCAGCAGAGCCAGGGCTCTCTGCTACATCTACAGGGGATGCACTTCGAGCCCACAAGCCCGGACATGATGCGACGAGCAGCCCGGGCTCTGCATGCGTTAGCCAAGGTGGAGGAGAACCACACAGAGTTCACACTACACGAGTCCCGACTCCTCGACCTGTCAGTGTCACCCCTAATGAACTCGCTGGTTTCTCATGTTATCTGTGATGTACTGTTCCGCGTTGGCCAGTCATGACAGCTGTAGGGAGCCATGGCTCCACCTTTTGGGGGTTTCTCCCCCTCCCCTCTTCCCTCGTAACCTGGCTTATGTTTGTAAAGGGGCAAGGAAAGCTCAAGTGACTCTTTTAATTTATGAAAACCTTTCAGATTCCATTCTCTGAGCCCTTCCCAGGTCGTCCTTGCTCAAGGACGGCTATCACAGTGCTGTGGTGGATTTACAAACCAGAGAGGTGCCCACAACATGACACTACTTGCAACATGAATGCCAACTGGATGACATAGAGCAGAGCACCAAGGTTGGGAGACTGTTCTGCACTTGGGGGAAAGTACTTTTTAATAAAGATAAATAAATGAATAAATAAATAGCTGAAAAACAAAAACTGTAACCAAAGTTGCTGTCTCGTTTACAGTGAGTTTGGGAGACAGTGTGCCCTAGCTCTCCCCTCAAGGGCGCAGTGAGTCTGTAACTGGTTGCCGTTCTGAGGTGAAGGAGACTGACAAGTGGCCTGCTGGTTGTAGTTACTGTAGTTGGATTCTCACCAGTCAGCCCGACAGGAGACAAAATGCTGTCAATAGACACTTTCACCAGGGAGGCCTGTGCAGTGTGCAGTAGATTGTAGGACATTTCTGTACCATACTGCTCTTGAGTGTAAGCATTCTGTAACACATTTCACACACAGAAGGTGACAATGCAGCTCTAGAAGAGCTGCATTGTCATTTTGAGGTCATTTTAGTTTGATGTTCAACAGAAAATGGCTTTCTTCCCCAAAGTATCGAGAACCTACAACACCCTTACCTCCTCCCTGAATCCCTTGATTGTATGAATACCCTTATGAAAAGAAATCACCTCTTAGGACTGGTTTTCAACTTCAAAAACAGCTTTGCTGTGGTGTATATATATATTGTTGTACATTACACTTCCTTTCTCTGTGTCTGTCTCTCTGTCACTATTCTCACACTTATTATTAGTGAGGGATTGAGACTGGCTGTGAGTTTGGTCCCTGACCTCCAGTCCCTGCTGATTAGACCCACTCCTCTGGTCTCTCCACAACTCTGTAGTAGGCAGACACGGCTCAAATCTGTTATCTCCTGGTACAACAAAATAAACTCTAGATGAAGTACACATTTGACAATTTTTCTCCAATCATGGATTCTGCATATTTGTATTTCAGACTATGTAGCTAAGACAACATGTAAATTCCTCCCTTTCCCTTTTTTGGCTCAATGAATATCATTTATTCAGTATGAAATCTTTATACTATATGTTCCACGTGGTAAGAATAAATGTACATTAAATCTTCGTAAGCTGTTTGATGGATTTGTTCTTCTGGAATAATTTACCTATAAGAGGGCAAAAATGGAATCTAGATAAATCACAAAAATATTAAAGAAGTCTGAGTCAGTATACACACAGGTAGGTTCTGGATTAAATGTATTGTCAGCCCAGTGGTCATGATTCTAATGGAAACATGCTTGTACTGAGTGGATATATGTTTACTTTAAATAAGATTTGGTGATGTGTAACACTATACAAAGGCAATTCAAATGACTACCCAGGGAATGAAAACATGAAGACAATAGTGAAGATAGAAATGGACAAATAGACAATGAAATTAAGCTACAGTGAAAAAATAAAGTCCTAAATAATAATAATCTTACCTAATAGATAAGCTTTAGACAAAAGTGAAGACTTTTCATAGAAACAGGCCAAAAGGGTGTTTTTACGTAAGCTTGAGTGAATATTTTACACACTTGAAACACGCCATGTCATGAGACAGTATGACGCGCCCCCTGCTGGAGGAAAGACATCACCCTTTTTGTGAACACACGGTATGACATTTAAACGCGTTCAAAGCGGGTGTAATGTAAAACAGTAAGTCAACAAAACCCAAAAGGGAATTTAAACGTAAGGTGTTGTTCCAATAGTATTTTTGATAATTGTGCGACATGTAAGAGAAACGACGCGGTGGCCGATGACAGGGCTTTTATTTGGAAACGCGACTTGTGCTGTAACCGGAAATGGACGGTGCCATTCCAAAGAAGCAGCAGAGCGGGGATGTACGGAGGAAGATTGCACCAGAGCGGCTGTGAATGCAGATTTTTTTAAACGACAGCAAGATAAGAACATTAACATCAGAACAATAAAAAGCTTAACTGAAACCAAAGTAGACGCGGAACTTGCAGTTCCCTCATTTGCGGAGTAATTTCTTTTGAGCCAGTTATGTTGAGTAAAAACGATGCCGAGTCTAACAATGACTGTATGGTAGCAGCGACAATGTTTGGGCCTGTTAATATAACCAGCTTTTCCAGATTTTGTCCATCAAATGTGTGACTATGGATGCCAGACTTGTTCTGGAGTTCGCCACAGTTACCAGGGGACTCTCACTGTTTTTACAGGTCAGTTTTTGGCAAATAGACTGGTAAATCTGATCATTTTCTAGTCTAGCGTTACCAGCTCATAGGTGTAGTTAGCCTGCATGTTCCCTGAGGACTGAGTCACTTTGGTACATTGTTAGTTTGTGGCAGTGGGTTACTGACATTGATTATACACGTGTCTCACTGTACAGCAGAACCCTGTATATGATTGCAGGACTTACTGAGCATTGTAACCTATCTTCCTTCAGGCTGTCTTCAATGCTGCTATCCCTGACCATGAAGCTGATGTCTTCAGGCCCCCACGGACAGAGAAGCCTCTCTACTTGGACCCTGCTGTGGAGTGGCTATTGGGTGGCCTCTCACACTGGGATGCTGAGCATTTTCTCTTCATCGCAGAGAAAGGATACTTATATGAGCATAACTTTGCCTTTTTTCCCCTCTTTCCTGTCATCCTGCGAGGGCTAGCTGAGACTCTGCTGTGGCCCCTAAGCCCTTGGCTTACGGTGCGGGGACGAGTGCTGCTGGCTGTTGCTCTGGGGAACAGTGGCCTCTTCCTGCTGAGTGTGGTCGCTTTGCACGCTCTTAGTAGAATAGTTTTGCAGGACAGACGCCTTGCTCTACTCTCCAGCCTGCTCTACTGCATCACACCTGCTAATGTTTTCATGACTGCCGGTTACTCAGAGAGCCTGTTTGCTGCACTGACTTTTGGAGGTCTGTTCCTCCTAGAGAAAGGATTCACCTTTCAAGCTTGCTTGGCCCTTGGCATAGCCACTGCAGCACGTTCCAATGGACTTGTTAATATAGGATTTCTGCTGTATCTTCCATCACTACATGCCATATCCCAAATTCGTGTATATCGTGCAACTACAAAGGGCCACAGTAAAGTCTTCCGTTACACTTGGATCATCATTCGTCTCCTGCTCACCTCTCTCTTAGGAACTGCAGTTATTGCCCTTCCCTTTTGTGCTTTTCAGTACTACGGTTATAGGACATTTTGCACACCATCTGTCTCCTTGGAGCAAATCCCCCCTTCTCTTCTATCGCTGGCTGAACGGAAAGGCTACCGGGTACCAGATGAAAATGGTCCACCACCACTCTGGTGCATGAGACCCCTTCCCTTGCTTTATTCTCATATCCAGGATGTGTATTGGGATGTGGGCTTCCTCCGCTACTTTGAGTTGAAGCAGATACCCAACTTTCTTCTGGCTCTACCTATGGCTACTCTTGGCATAATGGCAGCTTATGCATATTTTCAAGCTAATTCAGAACTTTGTCTGAGACTGGGGCTTTGGGAGACAGGTGCACATAAACACCTTGACAAACCCACACCAGGATTCTACAATCCCAGAGTGTTTGTGTATATTGTACATTCAACGGTACTGCTGGTGTTTGGAACATTGTGCATGCATGTGCAGGTAAGGAAGTCATATGGTGACCCTCTAGTGAAAAGTGTAACCTACTAGTAAATATATATGAGATATAGCTATTTAGTTCCACTTACGCTGCCTTTTTAAAATATATATTTCCAGGTTCTCACAAGATTCATGGCTTCCTCTTCTCCTGTGCCCTTCTGGATCAGCGCTCATCTGCTCCTCCTCAATGAACCGCTTCTTCATCGAAGGATAACATCAGCGCCCAATGTACAGCTGCGGACACATTCATCCTCCAAAAATGGATGCAAGCATGCATCTCAGAACCCCATTACAGCACTGCTGCCACACTGGCGAACATGCTCTCCTACCACACGGAGCATCTTGGGATATTTTCTCTCTTACTGGGTCCTGGGCCTGGCTCTGCATTGTAACTCCTTACCATGGACTTAATTTTAGACATCAATCTGAACTGATATAAACTATTTTCATGGAGGGCTGGGCATTTTAAATTATGTCATTGCATCCCTACAGATGCATTTTCGCAATATGTCACTTTTGAAAGCCAAAATAAATGTTAAAATAGTTCACAGCATAGCATGGCAAATAATTTATTGTGGTAATTGTATACATTTTGAACAAAATTTATGGTAATTTTATTGAAGGCCTTGCTCCCCCATGCACTACCCATTACATTTATGGCTGATTAGATTCCTATCCAAGAATCTGGATTGTACAGACTAATGGATTGGTATCTCTCTGACTCTGGTTAGTTTGTTTGCACTTGTTAGGCTGGGCAACTTACACCTTTATTACAATTTTAAAGAACCATACAAGTGATTTTGCATGTTTTAGCCCAATAAATCCTCTTGCATACAAGTTACATTACTGAAAACCATTTTGCAAAACATAAAACTACATTAGCTTTCCTGTTGTTTTGCCAAATCCCCTGATCTTTCTAAATCAAATGTTCAGGTGATACACCACTTTAAAATTCAGTGTTTCACTTGCTAACATGCAATTAATTTCTTGGCAAAAGCCATCTTGTCCTGGGACTATATTTCCTGGTGGAGTCAAACTCAAACATGCAAAGTCACAGGAATGCTCCTTTAAGTGTACTGAAATTTGTTGAGCTCAGCAGCCTCTCAGCATAGCCACAGTCACATTTTTTTTTCGGAGTAAAGGTTTAATCAAACATAACTGAAAACTGTGGGTACGATATGGCTTTACAAAAAAAAAAAAAAANAAAAAAAAAAAAAAAAGCTACAGCAATACTGTAACGCGCTGGGGAAAACACATGTAACCTCTATAGTTTACTGATATGAATATAATTCACTGTATTTGCAATGTTTGATTTATTAATGCAGTCTTAATTTATACAGTTAATCACGTTTTATTTGCACATCTTTGTCAGATTTGTTTAATGTTTGAGAGGCAGTCTCAGTTGTGTAATATACTGTATCTGAATATTCATATTGTATGGTTGTAAATCTTGGGAAGAGACTTTGAAAAAATATTTTTATCAAAAACTTGTTCTTGGATTAAAATGTTAAATATTCTGTTTAATACTGCACTGCATGCTTGGAATGATTAATCTCATTGGAATATAGATTAGGATGTAGGTGTGAATGAAAAAATAAAGTGGTTTGTTGCTCTATAAAAGGGTTCTCAAGTTGCTTTTCTTTTAAAGATGATAGTGATAGTAATTAAAGATAATACTCAGTTGAAAGCTGTTAGTTTGTGTGTTGTATAAGGAACTGGCAGGTTAGCTTTGGAATTAAAATTAAACCAAATTTACAGTGACGGCATCTTTCATGGTTGGATTCAGCACTTCCAGGACAATACACACATTATGAACAACTGTTACTACAGCATTTTGGAGCAATTAATTTCCAAAATCCCTTATGTAGACATGCAATTGACAAAGTTTTCATTTTTGATCAGCTCTAAAAATTGAAATTCACATTGGTAGTTAATCATGGTTGGATTCAGCACTTCAGGATTATAAACACCCACATTATGAACAAATGTTACTGTACTAATTTCCAAAGCGTGGATGTGACTGGCAAATTTCTAATTTTTGGTCATTTTGGTCAGTAATGTGGGCGTGGGCGTAATGTGGATATAGAGTGGGCATGGGCATAGTGTGGGCGTGGGCATAATGCGGCCATAAAGAGAGTGTAATGTGGGCGTGGGCGTAATATGACCGTAAACTAGGGTTAAATTGTGTGTAATGTGGGCATGGGCGTAAAGTGGGCGCAGGCATAAAGCGGGTGTAAAGTGGGCTTTTGTTTAACTTTTATTTAGCTTGATGAAAGTAAGCAAGCAAATAAAGACTTTCCAACAAAAACATCTATTTTTAAACAATGAAATAACAAAACAAAAGCTGTAATAATGTAAAAGATTTGTTTGTGGACTAATGATTCCCACAGTCCATTAGTCAAATCAAATGTACTCAGCAGCATTGCCATCTACTGATCAAATTGAATTCTTCAGTGTTGGAACTACGTCAACATAGGATACATGTACCACTTTTTTTTTTTTTTTNTTTTTTTTTTTTTTTTACAGTTAAAACGAGGATCTTCTGTTTTGTTACTAAATCAAAAGCTCTACATTTACAGTAACAGCAGGACCTGAGGTGGTCAAGGTGAAACCCCTTCTGTTACGACGCTCCTTCGTGACTGGTGAAACAGCAAAGGGCTCAACTTTGTAGGATTTCTTTACTGTTTGCTGTTTGCTGATCTACAAATCATCTCACAACGCTTTGATGTGTTGTTCTGTACTAGGAATCAGCGCTGGGTCTTCGGTGGAGACGTCACCTTTCACACCGTGAAGCTGGTTGGCTAATGGCTAAAGAAAAAGGAAACGTGAGCTGCCTCAAGTCACTAAACTGAAGACCGTTCGTTTGTGTTTTTTAACAGAGAAACAACTTGGAGCAGGGCGAGCGTTCATGTTAGCGTATTATTTTAGTGTAACTATCAAACATGGTAGTTACTGTTGTGTCAACTCAGGAACTGATTGATTTCGTAAAACGTTTCCACGGAAAAGAAAACCATTGCCGCTTCGCTAGCTAGCTTAGCGTTAGCTTAAGGATGGGAAACTGAACATGAGTGAAGGTTCAGCTTCTGCCAGTAAAACTATCGTCTCTGGGACAATGAATCTTTGACGTCATAGTTGTGGGGAAAAGTGCGGAGAAAGACAGCTGTGCGAGTGCCTTTAACTACCTCTGAATAGTGTCTATACTGTTTTCATTATGAAAAACTGTGAGTACCAGCAGATCGACCCACGGGCGCTAACAGTGTCGCCATCGTCCACGCAGTCCCACACCGAGAAGACAGTACAGCGGCCGCTTAGGAAATGGGAAGTGTTTCCAGGGAAAAACCGGTTCTTTTGCGATGGACGGATCATTGTGGCCAGACAGTGCGGTGTTCTTCCTCTGACACTGGGCCTTATCGTTGTCACTTGTGGCCTTTTCTTTGCATTCGAGTGAGTAGAGTTTTCCTTTTCTATATAAGTCCGTGAATGCACCACTATCAGCTTCAATGTCCTGTTTATTAACTAACGTATATGTGGAGGTTGACATTCCATTACGCTGGGTTACATATATTTTTTTTATTGTTATTTAGGACCTTTCATGTGAAGAGTGTTTAACAAAACACATTAAAAAATAAAAAAACTTGAAACAATGCTGCTTATTTGCTTATAATAACAAAAATATTGTGTTATTTGGCTTATTTTTGTGGCTACAGCAAAAACACTGTATTGCCAGCAGTAAACATTGGAAATAGTATAACAACTTAAAATAAAATAGGATTACAATTAAGAAAACAACTTGCAACAATATTGCAATACTGGATCCTACAAGTAGCATCTTTGTTTCTTCATTTAACTTTTTGCTCATTCATGTGTTGATGTCAATGACAAAAGCAATGAGAGGTTTATATGACATTTAGCGAGAGTATACTATTGGTTTATTGGTGGCCAAAATGGACTCATCTTTTTCTTTCACAGTTGCCCCTTCCTGGTGGAGCATCTGACCGTCTTCATACCTGTGATTGGTGGGGTGCTTTTTGTGTTTGTGGTCATTTGTCTGCTGCGAACCAGCTTTACAGATCCAGGCATCCTACCCAGGGCCACCCCAGATGAAGCTGCAGACATAGAGAAGCAGATCGGTAAGGCACACACTGGGACAGATGGGAACAGGGAGCTTTGCCATATGTGGATCATGAAGCACTTGTTATAAACCTGTAGAGCAAGTGGATGATCTAAGCTGATTACGCCATCAGTGTTGAAGAGCACAAAGGCCAGCCTTTGCTGTCTATGTATAACGCTGATTGTGTTCTATGTGAATTGCTTTGATTAAATGTGGTCTTCCTCTTCTCCTATTTTAAGATACCTCAGGATCCTCCACATACCGCCCCCCTCCACGTACCAAGGAGATCCTCATCAACCAGCAGGTGGTGAAGCTCAAATACTGCTTCACCTGCAAAATGTTCCGCCCTCCTCGGACCTCCCACTGCAGCGTGTGTGACAACTGCGTGGGTAAGGATGGGATGGCGGGGTATCACTAATTATTCCAATTGCACTAATGAAACTTAATCTTTTTTTTGTTGGCTGAGGGTGGTCATTGTTTTTGCTTTATGGAACAGTTTAGATTTCTGAATTAATCCACTGATCAGTGGCTTGGAAATATAGTTTTTAAAATCTGTTGATACCAAATAGAGAAAGAGAAAGATACAAACACTAGTCCTACTTTCACATGGTGACCTCACATCCCACTGCAATTATCCCTAAATTTATGGGTTATATATGTGAGTTTGTTGTAACAAGATGGAAAATCAATTTAGTGTTTGTGTGCAGGTTTTAATTTTTTTTTTTGTTTTTTGGTCAGAAAGACTGTTTTTTTTAAAGCATGAGATCATCATTTGGGATGGTAAAACAAGTAGCTGACAGCATTTTGTGACAGCTGAGTCACTACCCAGAGTGAAGGATTTGTCTTGTTTACTGAAAAAGGGAAATGTTTGTTGAATGAAAATACTGATTCTTGGATTGTAGTAATTGGTTTTAATTTTGATCATTATAAATTTTCCTCTTATTTCTGGTATGTATACTGTGTTTCTTTACCTTCAGAACGATTTGATCATCATTGCCCCTGGGTGGGGAACTGCGTGGGCAAGCGCAATTACCGCTTTTTCTATAGCTTCATCATCTCTCTCTCGTTTCTGACATCTTTCATATTTGGCTCCGTCATCACACACATCACCCTGCGTAAGTATTCTCAAAAAAAGATAGAACTGTGTTCAGTATTTGTCACTGTCATGTTATTATCCAGAATCACATTTAAGATTACTTGGGTTGTCATTTGTCTTTTTCCTCTCAGGATCTCAAGCAGGTAAAGGCCTTGTCCAAGCTATTCAAGACAGCCCAGCCAGATATCCTTTCAAAATTGGCCTGTTGATGTGGGATAAGGTCTATTTGATGGTGGTGCAACTCATTGCCACAATGTTGACAAGGAATTTCCTGCTGCTCCTTAGCCTTAAGCCCACACTTAATAGGATCATAGTGCTAGCATCTAGCAGGGTTAAAATAAATGCTTTTGGGCAGAGGCTTTTCATTGGCAGCAGGTTTGTGAGATGACATCAGCAGCTAGACCAATACAGATCACATGATGTAGCTGTTCAAAATCAACTTATGGATATTGAAACTTGGCTGACATACATGTTTAATTGGTGACTGTGATTTTCTCTCAAAATCTGGAAAGTCAGAGCTTCTCACCAGCCCATTAACACATCGTCCCATGCTAGACTTAGTGTTTTCAGTCAGTATGACTTTAATATAATAACTTTGTGAGGGGGGAAAAAGCCAACAAGATCTTCAGTGTGAGCGATTACAAATCACAAGCAATTTATAAGTTCTTTCTCTTTGATTTTCATGCTGTATGGAATTAAAGGGTAATTGATGAATGCCTGGAAGTTAGGAAAAAAATATGCATTTGGAAATGACCATCCATAATGTGAAGTGTGTGTAATTTGTAGTAAAATACCTACAACAGGTAAAAACATTGGTATGGTCGTTCAAAGTTGCAGTGTTCATGTCAGCAGGTCATTTGCATATATCTAATGCAATGATTCCCTAATCACCATTAAGTTGTTTTTGTTTATTGCAATTATTTTAGGATTGGGATTTGAAGTTTTTGTCCACAAACTAGTATTGATTACATTTTGATTAATTTATAGTGACTGTGAAATGGCAGGGAAAAGAGTTTAGAAACACCTGTTCAGCCTTGACACAGACTTTAATCATGTATCTTTAATTGCCATTTGTTCTCTGTAATCATTGATAATGGTGATTATCATGCCTTGACTGCTCATGATGTACTGTAGTGGAGTTGGTGATTTGTTTCTTCTCCATCTGGTCTATTCTGGGCCTCTCAGGCTTCCATACTTACTTAGTAGCCTCCAACCTCACAACAAATGAAGATGTAAGTACTTGTGTGAAACGGTATTGAATGAAATGGTTTAATTTATATCTGTTAAGTTGTACTTCATCCAGTAAAGACCTTTACATTGACAGGTTTCTTACTATGTTCAATACACAGATAAAGGACTCCTGGTCAAGTAAAAGAGGTGCAGGGGAATCGGGGAATCCATACTCTTACAACAGCATTGTAACCAACTGCTGTGTAACTTTATGTGGCGCCATGCCTCCAAGGTCAGTAGAGATGTTGGAAATCTTTCTTCCATTAGCTGAGACTGTGCTGCGCACCTTTTTTTTTTCATTTTCTGCAGGATCGACTTGCGTCAGCACCTCAGAGATGAGAGAGGTTTTTTCTGTTCAGTAAAAATTACTTCATGAACCCATTGGCATCAGTTACATATTATCATAACCTCATTCTCTGTTTTCTTTACTAGTCTGATTGACAGAAGAGGTTTCCTGTCCCCTGATGAGGCAATCCCTTCTGCTTTTGCTTCGGAGATAGAGCTGCCACCCTTCACAGCCAAGAATGACAGACATATGGTAGGATGAAACTGCTTATGGCTGCTCCTGAGTCCTGATTGTCACGTAGCTCCCATGGTCTCCCCCCCGTGTGCTTTTTCCACTCACTCAGTATTTATTCCTCGTAGAGTTGCCTTCATACTTTGATCCTGTGCCCAGTGTTGTGAAAGTTGCACATTTTAGTCTCTTTGTCCATGCAAAGAGAGAACAAGCCATGTGTGTTTAGCAATTAATGGCTCAGGAAATAGTCTATGACTTAAGACATTCAACAGAAGCTTCTACTGAAGAGGTCATTTATCACAGTGCAAAGTGCTTTATTAGTATTGCACTGTTTTTTGCTTTTTTATAGCCTAGCATTTTTTTTTTTTTTTTTTTNTTTTTTTTTTTTTTTTTTTGCACCAACTTTTTACTCTTCAGCAGCTTAAAACTGCTGACCTGCTGTGTTGATGTATTGTGGCCATTTTGTGCTCCAGGACAATGAATATGTTTATTATTGCACCTTTTTAATATTTGCCTTGTATTTTTTTTTTTTTAACATTTTTAGGAATTCTGCTTTTTGCTGTATCTACCTCCTTGTTAATGTACTACTGAGTTTGCTGTTATGTTGTGGTGACGTTGTGTGCCCACAAAGGATTTAATTTCTGCTTTTTAGTTTTTGCATGTTTTTATCACATGCATCTTTTTGAGAAATGGGATTAGATCATGTTTTCTTTCAAATTTAGCACTTTATCACAGATCATACGTCACATGCCTTAAATATATATTCACAGATTCTGTGATTGTTTTTGTCAGCATATCAGAAGTCTTACTACTTTTTTCCCCCATAAATCTGGAACACTATTCTATTTTATCAATTTATTTCTTTAAAAGGTATAACAAGAGTGTTTTTATATATTAAATAAACATTTTTTATTTGGGGATTTGTCTGTTTTAAGATTGCTTTCTTCTTGACCGTCTGTTTACTGTAAATTTAAGATGCTTATCAGAGCTGTGTTTTCTCTTTTACTTGTAATTTCACGAGATGTAGTAGATTAATGATTGTCTGGAATTATTTACTGTGAATGTATAGATTAACTCCCTATAATCTAATTGCTAGATGTAGATTTAACAACCACTGTTGTGCTGTATCCGTTCCACCCTGCTAGGAGGAGAACTGTCAGGATTTTGCTTTGTCCTGCACAGCCTGAAGAGCATGGCTGTATGTAGACAGTTGATGGTAAGATTAGGCTTGAACATGTGACCAGTCACAACACTTCTCTGCTTGCTGTTCATTCTGTCTTCATGAATAATTTAGATTTGTGCCTTTAACTACCATCTTACTATTTTTTTTTACTAATTCAGTGAATGAACTCATGTTAAATTGTTTGCATTAAAGACAGTCGGGGCAGGGGTTCGCTGTCGTGGTGTGGACGGGTGCACCGTGCCTTTCTTGTGAATGTGCATGCTTCACTACCATTCATTCAGATTCTCTCTCATTAACATTTGCTCACTCACTCTCTTCTAGATGTCGCTGGTGTATGAAAGCTGTTGATCTTTTTTTCTTTCCTGTCTGCAGTTAGATAAGGTAGTTTTGTAGTTCATATGGGGTTCTGTTGTGCATGCATAGTAACCCAAGACATCCAAAGCCCTTATATATCTTCTTTTCTTCTCTTATCAGATACAGAAGAAACGCAAGAAGAAGCAGCTTCTGTGCACAAATCCCTTACTTTTGTTCCATTAATTGCAGTCTCCATGTAACTCATTTTCTTCATGCTGCTACATCTGACTCCACTGATATCATTGCTTTCACTCTGCTTGCTGAATTCTGGACTAATCCTTTTAATCACGTTGCAGAATTTTCTAAAAACAAAAAAAAAATTGTTTCATTCACACTGTTGTGTTATTGTGTCAATTATAAACTGATTATGGTGTTAATTTCTCCCTTTCCCCTGAACTACTCTGTTTCTTCCTCTTCATATAGTGCCCACAGAGCACCAAGGACATGCTGGAGAGGGTGGTCCACATGGTCCACTCCTATGACTTTAATGGCCTGTGCCTCTCTAGTACTCCAAAGACCACTCCTGTAGGCCTGGAGGTGTCCAGCATCACTGAGCCTTCACTTGCAGGCTGTTCACGCCAGCAGCCACCTAGTCCTTTCCCCAGTCCTTGTCCCCCATTCAGCAGAAGCAGCAAGAAGGACTCACTGCACACCATCAATCCAGCCTTCCGCCTGGCTTCTCCCTCCCCATCGCTTAGCCATACCACTCTGATTCTGGGTGATGGACCTGATGTTAGCTTTATTCCTCTTCCCTGAGCAAACCCACTTTTTGCCTGCTGAGAAGCTTTTTCATAGTGATGGTCAAGCTGTGTGTTGTCATTCAGTATCTCAGGATGTCATTCTGATGAGTTGATAGTGAATTATGTTCTGTAAGTTATGTCAGTGGTGTCCTGTGTGTCCTTGGAATGGAGGTTAAACTTAGTAACACTGGTAAGCACAATATAAAGATTTTTTTTTTATTTTTAACATTTTACGTTTTATTAGAACATGCCCAGAAATGCCTCCGTTCCTTTCACAGAACCTCAAGCCATACATTGCAGCCTTTACAGTGTTTAATTTACTCCTAATATGCAAAGTCTATAAAACAGTCTAAATTTAAAAATGTCTGTTGATGTAAGTTGTACAGAAAATGTATAGTTTGACTGTGCTGGTTTCCTCTGAATAATGAGCCATTTCAGGATTGTTGACTCTGGTAGCCTTATCCCATGTCCTGTAATTTTCTGTTCTTCTAGGACTACATCATTCCAGTGTCATGAGGCTTCATGGGTAATCACAGTTTGAAGGACAAGGACAAGATGCAGTTTTGATTTTAATGTTTGTCCAGGTTGCTGCTGTGTTTTTGCACCTGGTGCTCTTTTAGCCTATGTGGGAAGATTTATGCTTTATTTCTTTTAATGTGAGATGGTTTGTGTAAAGTGTCAAAACTGTAGGAGAGTGATGGAAACTGAACAGTAAATTTAGTAGGGTTATTATTGATATTATAACTCAAATGTCCAGTATTTCAGACAAATTTACAAAGTTTCTCAACATATTTTTAATGGCAACTTTATTGCAAATTTCATTACTGCCTATTGACTATTGTTGGACTGCAGTAATATGATCTACTGGGATGTTTGAAACATCTGGCACGCTAGCAGTTAAGCTAGTGTATACTTGTAATTTCCTTCCATGCACTCTACTTTTCTTGTGGTGTGTATTGACAGTTACAGCACAGGCTAGTTGTATGTTGTTACACGCTGTGGTGATGTAGGAATGTTGGTTCGGGCCTCTGACATGCAGGACAAGCTGTCATTTTCCTGGCAGTGACCTTTGCCTGTTTTTATGGCATGAAACAAAATCCCCTCGTGCACTTTCTTATGAGGTTAAGTGTCAGGGAATTTGCCACTAGAGGGCAGTATGTGACTTCATGATCGCAGCTATTCATAGGTTGTGAGTTTGTGAAGTCACTTTGTTATAATCACAACAGGGTTCATTTATCAATCTGCATCAGGACCCTTAGGCTGCATAGACAATTACAAGCAGTGCTTGTATCAACTCATCTTTTTTCTTATTTTGTAGAGAGTAACAGTGGATCTACATCTGGTCAATAAAATGATCTGTTTTGTTGATTGTGATTTTAGTTTTTGTCTCGCTTCTGATCTCTCGATGTATTTTCTGAGTTTCCTGTGTTTAATTTAGAGAAAGTACAGTGACCTCAAACAGTCTTACATTAAAGAAAGTAGAAGTGCAGTATAAATCAATGATGGCTGAGTTCAACCTTTAGGAATTCATGCCTGTGCTCGTTCTGACAGCTCCCTCATGGAAACAATGAAGAGACACATGTTGACCATGTGTTCAGAAAGGCAAACATCCAGAACTAAAAAGCATCTGTGAGGCGTTTTTATAGCATACACAGTGGACCACAGATGACCCAAGACTACACTGTTGAATATATAAAAATGTCCCTCACCTTTTTGGGTGGTGTGTGTGTGTGTGTCTTCCTCAAGCTTGGGTTCTCTACCAGAGGCTTGGCAGTTTGGGGGTTCTGCACAGTATCTTAGCTGTCCCTGGGACTGCAGTCTTCTGGACAAAGACCTTAGATGTTGTTCCTGGAATCTGCTGGAGCCACTCTCCCAGTTTGGGGGTCACAGCTCCTAGTGTTCCTATTACTACTGGGACCACCTTCCACATTCAATCCATTTCTTCCTTCAGCCCTTGATATTCCTCTCGCTTCTCATGCTCTTTCTTCCTGATATTGCCATCTCTTGGGATTGCTGGTTGGTTAGCCAGCACCTGTTTGTTGGTCTGGAACTTGAGGTCCCCCAGGGTATTAGCTCTGCCATTCTCAATCACCTTTGGCGCTGTCTCCCATTTGGACTTAGGGACTTCCAGTCCAAATTCAGCACAGATGCATACTATCTCAGCCACTTGGTTATGCCTCTCAGTGCATCTTTTCCAGCTAGGATCTTACCTGCTACGTAATGCTGGGCTGTCTCAGATGCATCTTTAGACAGCCTGCACCTTGGGTCTAGTCTGGTGTGGTAGATCCCTATATATATATATATATTTGTGTATGTGTGTACTGATTTTTCCATGATAAGAAGGTGACTGTGTAACAGAATACTGTCAGATAAATACGGAGAAGATACTTGTGTTACCTAATATGACAATGATAATTCTGTTACCCTGCCCATTACTGCACGATATCCCTATAGAGTATTTCTCTGTTTTGGGATGCATGCACACCATAAATAATTAAGCCATGTTGGCTGTAGAGATATTTATTGTAAAATGTGATATGAAATATAATTTCTCAGGGTTTTAAATTGTTTTTTTGTTGTTTTTTTTGGTTTGGCTGATAACATAGCATTTAGTCTATACTTAGGATTATACTTAAGAAGCAGATTTTCTGTAATTATTGAAATTGAGAACTGGGGGAAAAAAAGGCAAAACTCCAAAAGGTGATCACAAAGAATGGACCAGCTAGGAGGCTAAATACTCAGATACAAAGAATTAGAAAAGAATTTGTAAGTAAAATTTTGCTTTCAGGTCCTCCAAGATCACTTTTAACAAACTTTCTATGAGGGTTGAGGACATGTGACAGTGTTATAGCTATACACATGACAGCTTAGATTGTTCTGTCTCTTTAAAATATGGTCAATAAATTACATACATGTAAATTTTTTAAAGAAATGTGTGTGGGTAAGGAGAGCTAAAATCTATTTTGCCAGAAGTAATTTAAAAAGATTGTATTATAGGTTTAGAGGAAGTGAAGTAATTTCATTTCACTTTTGGATTTGATTTATTTTACTTTATTAAATGAATCTGCCTTCTTCTTATTCATTGTTTTTCCTGATAACTTAAAATTATTGGAATGTATTTATTTATTTTTTTTAATGCATAAGACAGAAACAGGAAGATCAGGGAGATGGCATAACAAATCAACAGAATCTCCCCTTCATTTATTTTTGTGACGTGATAACTTTAATGGAATTTAAAAATATGAATCTATTACAGATCAAAAGGTTGCTTTGGTGCGTATCAGTACAACAACCGGTACATCTTAAGCTAATAGTAACCAGATGGTCAGACAGTCTGTCTGTCTTGCAAGGAAAAAAGCCAAAACATTGTCCCATCTGCAGATGTAAATAACTTATAATAAAAATCTGAATATGATTTGGAATTCTATCATTTAACAGTGTTCCTGAAGGCACAAAGTTGTCATCACTGTGTTATGGCTTTATTTGTCAGTAGTGCTCACGTGAATTATTTGGATCACTGCTGGTTGCAGGCAATTATTTGCTTGGTGGAGTGTATCATCCTCGTTAAACCCAACTGGTATGGCACAGAGACAGAACAGGCCACCCAGTCAGCGTGGGTGAGTGGATGGTTTTCAGAATAAAGGGATGTATTTTATCCAAGCCAAGATGTCTCGTTTTCTTCCAGAAGAAGGGTTGGATCAGCCAGACATGTGTTTCAGTATTTTCAGTGTACAGTATACATTTTCATTATTTGCAATCAGCTGAGACCAGACTTGAATGTATTGTGATACGTTTATTTGACTGAGACTTTCTCTTTCCTTGGAATCAATGAGGAACATGTAGTAACCAAACTGGAAAAGCCAGTTCTTTCACTTAAAATGAATAAATTCCAGCTATTGGAAGAAACAGCCCACTATCATTTGCTCCAGGCTGTCCGTTCTGTGATTCATCACACTTCGTTCCTCTCCCCTGAGACACTTTTGGCCTGTTGTCATGTGTGCAGGAGTGTGTCACCTCCTCACAAGTCTTTTCCTCATCACTAACTGGTCTGATTGCAGCAGAAATGAAGTACCTCTGTGAAAAAAACAAACAGGTGACTCACAGTCATGGCTGCTGTCACCCTCACTGTCATGATTTCAAGAGCTAAAGTGGGCCTGTGTGCTGGGCAGTGAAGCTGGATATAATTAACCCTGTACTGAGCAGAATGAACCGGCTGCCAGCAGGCTGCAGCTGCCAGGGTGCATAGTTTGTTGCTACTGCCAGAGACACATGAAACAACTGAATCCTGTGGGCTGCACATAGTGGTTAAAAATTAAAGGACCATACCATAAGTTTGCATGTTTGTGGCCAATAAATACCCGCATAAATGTTACGTTACTAACCATTTTCCAAAACATAAGACCATATTTTAGTTTTCATGTTACTTTGCCAAATCCCCTAATCTTTCTAAGTCAAACATTCAGGAAATATATATATATACACACACACACACACACACACACACACACACACACACACACACACACACACACCTTCAAATTCAATGTTTTACCTGCAAACACCTGTACAGTTGTAAAAGGAAAGGTCATTTTAATTTCCCTGTAAAAACAGTCTTCTTGGAGAATATTTCCTGGTGGAGACATACATTTTCTTCAGTTAAATTAAGTAACTTCAATAAAAAAAAAAAAAATAATAACATAGTTGGCTGTGATGGATCACTTATCTCAAGCATGTTTCAAGTCTCTACAAGTAGATTTTTAATAGCGTTGTGGAATGAACTGAAACAAATGGTAGTCTGTAAGGTAGGAAAAATAATTCAAACATTTACCGCTTATGTTCTGGGAAATGGCTGACAATAATGTAATATCACGTGTATGTAGGTTGTACTTATTAGGCTCAAACATACAAAATCATGAGTATGGTCCTTTAAAATCCTGACTGATGAATTGTAATACAATTAAATCTCACTGTTTGTATTTATTTTTGTCGATTGTATTATTATATTATTATTTCGTCGATTATACTGATAAATTCCCTTTTCATGTGAATGTGTCTGAATGCCTAATTGGTAGATCAAACTTTTGCAGCGTTTGCATCCTTGGTGGCATTAAGGACCTTCACAGTAGGATGTAGTGTTTGTGTGTGGCATTAGTGCATAGCTTATCCATGTTGGTGTACACCTTTCCCAGTAATTTCTCCAGGGTGTAAACACGGGTGGATTTGATTATCTCTCTGTGTATGTGTGTGTGTGTGGAGTGTTTGTGCAAGGTGGCTTGTGGCACCATGTGTGTGAGCACTTGAGAATACTTCAAAGCCTTTTTCACTTACAGCTTATGCTAGATCACTTCAGTATTATTTAACGTGGGCCTTGTATTAAGTTTATTGACATATAGTTTGTTCAGAGATTAGGTCTGTCAGTGGGGGTGGGGCGTTCATCTATAGCTCACCGGTACACAGGTTTTCTTGGGTGATCAATAAGCTAATTTTAGTAATATTGTTAACTCTACTGGGTTTTAGATTTGACTGCCACTGTATCCTACGGAAGTAGTAGCAGCTGTTACTGTTGAGATAATACAAAATGAAGTCTTGATATGTAGATCTTGATTATAATCCACTATCTACTTGTTAATCACACAAAAAAATATTTCCATTTTTCAATATCAGCCACATTGCAATGAATTCATTTGTTAGGTGTTTGAATACAGTTTTGTAAGTGGACAGATTAGATAAGTAAAGGCCAAAAAAAAAAAAAAAAAAAAAAAAAGACATGAGATATCCCCGGTTTATGCAATGGAAAAACCTAGGCTCTGTGGTGATGGAAACCTGAATTTGTGCCATGGAGCTGGATTAGTGTGCTAGGGTATCACAGGGTCAAACCTTATCAAAACAGCTATTATCATGCTGAGTGTTTGATATGGACTCAATCAATCCACCATAAAACGCTGTGGTCACTGACAGATCCTATTAATAATATTTAGGCTGAGCTGCCAGCAGATAACTCATCACAGCTTGATTCTCTCAGCTGCAGTGTTTTTCAAGCCACAAGCTTTTAAAAAGTTGACATAAATATTCTGTTAATGGGTTTAATTTGTTGACTGCTGGAGCAAGCCCATATGCATCATCATCAGTGCACATCACTGTATAATGATTATTATATCAAGATTATCCATTGAATATCATTATTATTAACATCATTCAAAATTTTTGATGAAATAGGTATCATAAACAAACATAATCTGGTCACTTACTGATGCTGAAAAAGAAAGATAACTACCACAGTGCAAGAGGCAAAGGAAACTAAAAATTAAAAATCTAAAGAAATGGCTGATGAAAACAATAAAAGAAGTTTAATATTAAATTCCACCATTTTTTCTGTATCCACGTTCAGTGCATCAAGGTTAGGCTAGCCCTAAAATGGCATACATTTACATTTATTGCAATAAATATTTTCCACGAGAGGTTAAGCATTCTGCATCTGTCTTCTTTTCTTCTAGAATGCCTCTCCTAGTCCTTCATCTTAATGATTTACTACATTCCTTCAGAAGACAATCAGTTTGTATCTTCATTCATTTTCACTTGAAATATTTTCTTCAGATTTCTAATGCATTTTAATGTTGTTTTCAGCTTTTAAATTAAGATTACACGCTACTCTATTGCATGAATCCTGAGGCAATCATGCTATAGAAGTATAGCATGATTGATAGAACCTACACTGTAAGAACAGAACTTACACTCTAAGAATCTGGTTATATACTTGTGATGGTTTCGCAATAGGGAGGCCACTGAACTTCAGGTGGCTGGCCATGACCCAGGTTTATGTGGCAATGACAATAAAGAGAGATAAGCCTCCAGTTCTCTCCTGAGAGAAAGTAGGACCAAGTGACAGACAGAGATGGTGGATGCTGAGTCATTGAAGGACAAGACGAGACATATTCCCAACTTCCCAGCTTATATGTTTTGCTTATGTAAAGAGGAGAAAGGTAGTAATGACAAAGAGAGGGAGAAGAGAGGTTGCCATGGTAAAACAGCACAGTCGGTGTGTTTAGGGAGGCTAAATGTAATTAATCGTACAGTAAAACGGAAAAGGCTGGAAATGTTGAGGTGAATGGTGAGTGCTTAGTTGATGTAATTATGGCCCACAATGTGTGTGTGTGTGTGTGTGTGTGTGTGTGTGTGTCANCTTAGTTGATGTAATTATGGCCCACAATGTGTGTGTGTGTGTGTGTGTGTGTGTGTGTGTGTCAGCCGCTGCTCGCAGTATGTAACTCAGAACAGTCTGGCCATGTATGCAACACGCCTGTTTCCCACATGCCTTCACTTACACAGCTATATAAATCTCATTTCACATTCATCATAAAAACAGCCAACATGCCAGGTTTGTTTTTGTTTGAAAGGCTGTTTTGTTATCGGCAAACAAACAGGCAAGATATGAATAGGGTTGGAAATCTTTTATTGTAAATTTATCAATTTATACTTTGTACTTTGTGCTTATGATCTCATTAAAGAATATATAGCTCTCAGAAGATCCAGCTGGCTCCTTTTCACCCTCAGTACGATGGGAAAGTACATTTACCTAAAGGTTTTCGGGGGAGGGGAGGATTTATCAAACCTGGATGATGATCTCAGAAACTTGCAGCTAATATATTTTCATTCGTGTCTCTGCAATCATTTGGTTTAAACCTGCGTGAGAGTCTGCATAAAACAGGCCCTGTGGTATCAGATCAGCTGAGTCTGACTGCTGTATAACCATGACACTAACAGACAGACAAAGCTGCTGGTAGAACTTTTCCTGAGCCTCTGACATGCAGTGAGGCAATTTCTGGGAATGAAATCAGAGCTCATTGCTAAATAGGGGTTCCCTCTCACTCCTGGAAAATGCTCCAGCTGGTAGATGGGCCCATTTCTCTTCCCTGGTAGTTCTTAATATGCAGCGACTGCACTCTGCACATGTGTTATTCACATGTTATGAGGTGACAGGAGAAAATTACAGAACATGTTTATTTTACAGGCCTTTAAGAGGTGCATTTGCTGACTTGGATGTATTCAAGGCTTTAGGTCTACACAGTGTTCCTTCTACCTCTCTGTTGCTGTTACACTTTAATCAGGGAGAATAATACCATAATGAGAACCCACAGGGAACCATCTGTGCATTACAAACACCACCAACCATGTCAGGAACTGAAACAAACTGCATTTTCTTCCCTTGTTGTAGTATTTGACAAGGTCATTTGCACCAGGGACCCTGACTATGTACTTATTTTCCTGTCCTATTGGGGTGGGTGGAAGTAATTGCATAACATAATTTAAGCTCCAGTTACAGAGGCCATCCATGTTAGGGCATCACAGACATGCAGAAGGAGTTGAGAGAGTTTTATTATCAGGACTATGCATTCCTCTCTTCTACATAAGCATGAATAAGTGTTACTTAAGAGATCCATGTGCTCAGCTTGAAGTTTAGCCTTTGGGGAAAAAAAGAAAATTAAAATGTACAGTATATGATTGAATGTTAGAATATTGCTTTTGATTTGTTCCATGGATTTATGCGCATGAGGCCAAAAAATTTTATTGTTTTCCTTAGTCTTTTGAACTCTTCAGAGAGAAAAGTGAGCCCAGCCTTACATAATGCAGTCTAACATTATGTTTGACCTTTGAGTTTTAGAGCTTTGCAGCTATGCTGTAACCTCTCTTACAACAAGTCAATACCAGGACTAATTCCACCACATAAAAGCAGATGGCAACCCAATATTTTTGGAAATATTTTTGGACCACAAATGACCATGCCTTAAATCAAGGTTGGGTAACAACACAGAGAGCAACAGTGTGTAACAGTAGCATTGCAAAGTATACGCCAGATAAATGGCAAACAATAGTATATGTGTGCTCTTTCACGGGAGCTCCACTTCACGGTACAGAGTCAACAGAGCAGAGAGCAGAGATGTGATGCTACTTGAATCTTTAGTGTGTTTTGGTGTGTTTGTTTTTTACAGGAACACACTGGTCTGTTCTGCCAAGCCCTACTGTAATCAATCAAGCAGCCAGCGAGGAGTCTGACGTCAGCAACACTGCTGCTTGCGTAACCATGTTCCATTCATTTGTCATTCATAGCAATCCAGAAAAGCAAACTTGCGTCCTATCACAAATTCTGTCTATCACAGTTCAGCCTTGTTGTCCAGCCAGCTGGTCAACTCAACCTGGTCACCAACTGCAGGAAAATACACAGCTTACCTGCTGCCATGGCAGGCAAAACCTTTCCCTGTGATACACAATACTGATAAGATCCAATGCTTCAGTCAGTCAGTCAGATGTGAAATCTAATAGTAGCAGCTCCATCACCATTCTGTTTATAGCAGGACTGTAGAAAGCTACTCATGAGGCACAGTTTAATTATAGCAAAGACTTGATCAAACGTGTCTGAATGCTCTCAGATGAATGAGGAAAGGTTATTTGAGGAAATAGTTGAGACAGATTGTAGGAGCCATGTACTTCCTCAACATGACAGACTCATAAGAAAAGAACACGAAAGCTCAGTCAGTGTAAAAAAGAACATGTTATCTTCATACAGTCCGTCATTGTGACAGTTCACTCTGTTGTTTGGCAACATCGATTTGCAGCCATGCTTTTACAACATGCTGACGTCTAGTGATGTCCCTGCTTGAAATAGAAGCCCGTTCGACCGGATTGTTCCTCTTCTTCTCGTTGGCAAAAGAGATATTTGATGAGGAAAGAATCACTGTCATGTACTTTTATGAGTCTCTGGATCTACAACATGCCACATCTAACACAGGCTTCCATTTCAGGTCTTTAATGTTTGAGTTTCATAATGTTTGATCGTGGATAGGAATGGATTAGATGCCTTTCATATATATCATTTATTGAAGGCGTGATCAAATACTGACTATCTCACCCCGCCTACTAGACTCACAGTCTCAGTAGGTATGGTTTCACCAGGATGTGGATTTAGGAATAAACAGAATATCCAACTATATTGACTTCAGTTCAGAAGAGTAGAAACAAATAAATAGAATTGTTTATTATACACTGAAATGTATATACTGACATGTTTTTTGTTCCACTGAATCGTGACTTCAGCGGCGTCAGTAGATGCATCTGATTGACTCGCTCTGACACACAGGGAATGGACTATAAGGGAACCTGAGAATGTCAAGTGGCCTGACATTTATCTGCCTTTATTGTTCTCTCATCCCAAGTGTTTCACATTCAGGTAAATGGTGGCTTAGCTCCCAGGATGCACAGCTGCCACACAGCAGGTTATTTATAGTCTAATGACGCAGGTATCTCACATCAACACCTGGCAGGACCTCAGCTGGAACCGCCTCTGTCCTGCTGCCCAACAACCATGGATGCTGTTGCCAAGGGAACAGGATTATGTTGACATCACAGGATTTGAAATGGTCTTCCATAGAGACTGAATGCATGTTCAACCCACAACCCTGACCTCTCTGAGGCTTGTTACCTGTCAGCTGAGGTGACTCTGTTGTAGACAAGCGTCTAGTAGTGTGCAAGACACACGCACACACACACACACACCCACACACACACCACACACACACACATACAGCTGGCAGTCGTCATTGTGAAAGACATTATGATGTACATGCCTGACTGAGTGAATGTTTATGTGTCCATCTGTCTGTGTTTTATTGCTGCATCACTAAAAACTCACTCAAGTCAATCATGAAAAGAACTTTATGCTATTGTAAACATTTTGCAGGTGCATTAAAATGCTGTGTTGACAGATCTGACTGGTCAGGGATTTTAGAAATGTAAGCTAGTGGATAGTTTTACCTGCGGTATACTGGGGAAAAGAGAATTGCTAACATTTTTGTCTCTTTTGTTTGTCAGCCACACATTGGCATTAATCTTGTGTTACAGCTCTGTTTTAATGCCTTTGTGCTACTATGGTATAAACCTGCAGTAACGTATTATTACAGAAGAGCAATTTCTGCCATTGTGTGAGGTCCATCATTAGGGGACATCTAAAGGAGAATAACAGAAAGAAAGTGACAGTAACAGCTAAAAAAGCAAACCAATTCATATATTATGCATCCAAAAACTTGGAAGTTGAGGGAACTGCAAACTCTAAATTGAAAATGCCATGTGAATGTGTTTGTCCATGTGTTTCCCTGTGATAGACACCTGTCTAGGGTGTATCCAGTGCATTCTGGGATTGGTAAAGCCCGTCGACCCTTAACATGCTAAGATAAGAAAGATAGACAGACAGACAGACAGACAGACAGACAGATAGATAGATAGATAGATAGATAGATAGATAGATAGATAGATAGATAGATAGATAGATAATGTGCATATAGTATGTGTCCCTCTTTCACTGTAATTTATCTTTATGCCTCTAATAAACCAATAAATGCTAACAAACACTCTAATCTGCCCAGAGGAATATCTTTACACCTGCACTAAATCATATATAGAAACACTACGTACTGTAAAGTGCACAGAATGGAAATACATGGCAATCAGGTATCTGAAAAGGTAAATGGAAAGATGAAAGGCTATCACAGGTTATCGTAGTCTATTCATAAACCCCTGCACAATTGTTCATGTGGTGGCAAGCCTTGATTTTCCGTTGGTTGAGAAAAGAGCAGTTCAACCATAACAACTCTCCACTTCAGACTCGGCTATCTATTAAAAACGATAAGGAACTATAAAAATATGTGATTAGCAAGCAGCATTTTACAGTTTTAATAGCGCACTATCATAGTTTAAATACTCAAAGGCTGACAATGTGCAAACAAATGTCAGTGAAAGATATGATGGTTTTCCAAGAATGCTTTAAGAGATTAATTTAATAAACAAAATTCTCTAAGTGGCTGCACATAACCTTTCTTAAAGTATTAACAAAACAGTGAAGCCAGCCTCTTTGGAATTACAGTGAATATTTCACAAAATCTTTGCTTAAGTACACATGACATTTTTCATACACAGGCCAATGAGGGCTGGAGGAAAACATAATTTAGTAGGGAGTGTTGAGAAAAAAATCATGTATATTTTTACCCTGATGTTTACTGTCATATAGTAAAAGTAAATGACGAAGACTGAACTAAGCTAAGAACATTATATTAATGTAACAGATGTTAGTAAATTGATCTTTTGACTGTGGACTTCTGGATAATCTAGGCTGGGAAAAGTAACTGAGTCATTCTATTACGCTACTGTTGAAGTGCCCTGCAGCAAGGCATTTGGAGTTTTATTTGAGCAGCTGGTGCATGTACTATATAACTGTAGGTAAGGCTTAAAAACATGTCTGCACACTCAGGAAATGTTCAGGAAACATCCCTGGCAAAGAAAGAAATAAGGAAAACTGTAATCGGACCTCTGTAATTAATCCTTTTTACTTATTTGCGTCAGTCATAGAAACTGCATTAATTAACCACCACAGATTATTAATATTAGTGCTTCTCAGTCTGAAGTGCCAGGACCTGAGGAAAGCCTTGACAGCATCGGTGCGCAGTGAACAGGACAGAGGGGCGGGGCCTGTCTAATACGTCACACGAAGGGTGTTTCCCTGAGGCAGCACGTCCGTAATCGGGCGGCGCAAGATGGCGGCCAGTGAAGACGAAAAGTTTCGTGTTTAAGCCGGAGTTTTATGCTTTCATCCCCCACTCCCCCTTTCTTGAACCGCTTTTGACTCAAGACTGCTTTGTAAGATATTTTTGCATCTCCTAGCACATTTTTGATAACAAAATACTTCACTGACACTTCATTTTTCACGAAGGGCCCGTCGAGCTAAGGTTAGCCAACTGCATCCTTGTGCTAACGA